>JAQGBR010000589.1:0-12151 GCA_034698525.1 Achipteria nitens | reverse complement strand
AATAAATTTTTAATAATCAATCAAAGATTAAATATTAATCTTAATTAACATTTAATAGATTAACAAATAAATTAAATATTAATAACAGACAAGTTTACTGATAGATTGGCGCCACCTTTCGAAAGAAATGAGCTTCTCTTGTGAGCTAATTCTGATTCTTCTGGGCATTAATTCAATACAATTATAAAAGTAATACAGACGCCATTTGGAAGGTTTAGGCGCCATTTGGCAACTGTTCCCTCTCTTCCCTCTGTTCTTCGATCTTCTCTTCTGGTTTGTCATCAGATTCTTTGCGGACAAAAGTTATTGGAATCACCCGTTCTTTAGGTGTTTCCTTCTGAATGAGTGGCGCTTCGATCATAAGTTTGCCATCAGTTGACAGCTTTGATGTCATTCTCTCCAAATCGATATCTTTCGGTAATTCATATCTTCGGGTGAATTGTCTGCTAATAAATCCATTTTCATCGAGTCTTTCGCCGTGTCTTCCGGTGACCAACAGATCATTTGCCACCACTTTTATGGAGATATCTTTGGGTTCGAAGTGAGTGACGTCCAGTTTTACCGAAAAGCCCTCACATTTGGGTTGTTTTACGGGCGAAGACTTCACCTGATTGTCGGCCATTCGTTTGGGTCTTCGGGTGTTTTCCGACTGAAACCCAATCATTTGAGCCAATTGTGAGTCCAATTGTGAGTCAAACGACGGAATAGTAAAGTAAATCATTTTATTAATTATTTGTTTAATCACTTTTCAAATAAAAGATTAATTTGTGGTTAAAATAGTTTTTTGTTTTGAAAACTTTAATTAACTTTAAATTCAAATATTGACTGAAAGTCGAAATGCTATCACTTTATATACTTTTCTCAATAATTTCTATAATATTCCAGAAATTTCAGGCATAGAATCCAATAGAATCAGTCCTTTTGTGAGTACAATCACTATAAGAAGTCTGTAGAAGACTCTCGACTTTTCTAGAAATTTGTGGTAAAAGGCAATGGAAATAATACTCAAAATAAACGTAACTCTCTATTAATAGTTTAAGTCCGCAGACGTATAACTTATGTTGTTCTATTGGAAAACTTGAGAAATTAGACCTCCCCTTCACTTACCCATAACAGTATTTGTGAACATTTCAATTTCAAGTGTAAACAATTAATTCAATGTTTTGTTTTTAAATTAAATTTTATTTAAATTAATCCAAATTAATAGAGTTTTCATGTTTTTCATAAAATAACTAATATATTCTTTAATTAAATCCAACCAAGCTAAATTACTAATTAATCTAGCTAATTTTCATCATGTAATTAAATGGCCTAGAAATTAACAGTTAATTTTATGGATAAAATTCTAATTTTGAAGATATGCTAATAACTTAGCAATTAATTAGTTTAATTGAATAAACAATATTAAGCATGAAACTTTTAGTTTTGAATTCAAATTTATCATTCAAATGAATCAATTATTTGCAGTCCTTATCGAGTAAAACAAATTTTGCTTAACATTTCAACACTCGTTTTATCATTGAATTTGATTTTATTTTTTTCAATTCAAAAGTTTAGATAATTTCCATAAATAGAGTTTAGATTTAGTTTTTTTGTTATTATAATAATTTCATTATTTATTATTCAAGTCTTGATTTGAGGTCAAATAAAATCAGATATAAAACTATCAAACAGTTAATTCGAACCTAAGATATTGTGAAAGAGAATAACCCAGAATAGATTGATTATTGTCTATTGAAAAACAGATTTTTAATCAGTGAAAAGTGACTAAAAATAGATAATTTATTAGTGATTCACCACTAAATCATTTGATAACAAGTGTTACTATACTTGCAAATCGTATTTTCATTTTACTATTTGTTTTAAACAAGAAATATGTGTCAAACAATTCATAGTATTTCTCTTCTGGTAATCAAATAATAAAAATGTGTTAATCTATGAAAAACTGTGTAAAACTAATCGTGTTTTAAATGCAATTCAATTGTGATTTTAACCACAAATTAATTGAATTTTTATTTTCGTTAAAATAAAAAACTATTGAAACTATGAATAATATCAAAGATTTAAATAAATTGATTGATATTCTGCTCGATTATATCAGAGAATATTATCTGAAACAGTTTGACCCGTTTTATATGAGAAAAAAACAAACATTTGATATCAATGAATATGGTATGAAAATTGAATTTACCTTCACTTTAATATTTCAAAATAGTGAACATGCTTAATTTATCTTAATTCTGCTTTTAGTGACAGTAATACTAAACCAGTGCATTATATTCGGTGCTACAAATGTTAAGAGGGCTTCAAATAAGTGTGATTTCAAAACAATTGGCGACAAAAAGTTCACAATTGGTTCCGATTTTAAATTGACTGACTTTAGACTTAATGTCAATTTTGATGCAAAGTTAGGTCTTCCCAAATATCGATGGCATCCGACGCTCAAGACTTGTTGTGTGTCGATCCGCGACTGTGTCTTCTATATTGAGTTTAAATTCAATCTCAGAGATAAGACAATTACTGTCAGTGATGTTAGTCTTGTGTCCAGAGATCGGATCAGATGTATCAGCACTGGCTTTATGTGGCCCTTCAGTAAAACTGTAGAGACGCTGATCCGCAAAAATGTTGAGCTCTTCATAACCGATAATCAGACAGAACTGGAAAAGAGGGCTAAACTTGCGGTCAATCAGTTCTTTGCGCCAACATTTGAGGAACTGTTCGACGAAACATCTTTAGTGTCGAAAAAAGAGTTCAAAACTATAATAAATGGATTAAAAGTATAGGAAAACACAAAATTTAATCCAAATTAAGTAAAACTTGTTATCTGTCCTAACATTCCATTGATTTTTATTACTTTACTTTTATTGCCACTCCATTACCACTCCATCACAACTGTTGTGCCATAAGTTGTTCTCAGATCTCATCAGAAAAAAATAGTATTTTATTTTAATAATTTTATTTAAATATTTTTATAATTTGTTTCAATAATTTTTAACTAATTTTATGCAAATTTAATGCAAACGACAATCAATTTTTGAGATTTTTACCAGAAAAATCAGATATTATTCCAGTTTTTAATTGAAATCTTTTTTAAAAACAATTTCAAAGTTTAGTTTTAAAAATTAATTGAATAAACAAATTATTTAAACAAAGAATTAGTTTTTATTATTTTTGTTCTAAATTTCAATCAAAACTTTTTTAAATAGTTTTTTAATAATTAATGAGAAATTAGTTGCAAATCAACTGAAACCGAGTGGAAAACTTGTCTTAAAAAAGGAGAGGTATAGTCATAGCAATTGTTCGCAAAATAGCTGCACAACTAATAAGTGTAGAACAGAATAACAAAGGGTTAAGACATCATTTTAAATCACATTATAAAGTATTTGAAAGGGTTTTGATTCCGAGGTATAGATTGCAGAGAAAAATGACATTTAATTTGATATTAATGTCATTAAAGTCATCACTAATTTGAGGATTAATTAAATTAAATGTTTTTTACAAATTAAAAGTTTAAAATAAAGTTTAAATTAATTGAGAAAATAATTGCCTAAAAAATAAATTATTTTTTGATTTGAATTAAATGAGAGAAAAAAAATAGTCGTCTTTAAGAAGGAATTGAATTCTTTCTTATAATTAATTTTTAAAAAATGAGTTTCAGTTATCGATTGACTCTTTGTTTTCAAAACTCAGACCAAAAGCTCTCAAAAAACAAATGAATTATTAGTTATTATTTTTTGATGAATAGATTTGAATATCAATCGTTTAAATTGATTATCGATTGAAGTTTTCAGTAAATATTTGTTTTGTTTTTGTAGTCATTTTGACGCTTAAAAACAACTGGACTTTGAATTTGTAGATCACTTTCCGGCGCCCGAAAGAGATATATCCATAAACTTTCTTTTGGCAAAACAGAGCCACCATTTCGATGGCTTTCCTGTTTCAGTGTCGAACACCCTATCGGCCACTCGAACACCACATTCTTGTCGTATTTGAAGCAAATATTGTCGCATCAGATCCTGTTCTTCAGGACTGTTTGGTTTGGCGTAGACTGCATTCAATGGAAAGCCAGGATCTCCTAAATAATACAAATAATGCCATTAATTAAGTGATAGTTATTAGAGTTGTGGTCAGTTCTAACCGGGAATATCGAATCGACTGATGGCCAATGAGTACATCTCTGCCAACGCGTGTTCTTTTGTTTGGATCCGTTGCAGACGTTTAAGACATTCAGTTATATAAAGCGTTAAATAAATTAAGACCCGATCGGCGTTTGACTGTATTTCATATGTTTTGAAGAATACGTTTGGCTTAAAGTATAGCAACGATTCGTCGATTATATCCAATTCGTGGCCATTCGACTGTCCATTTGTCTGACCGTTGAGTAGTGTGTCGTTACTCCAGATGACAGGTCCTCTGAATTTGGTCCGAAAGGGCAGTAAAGCCATGTTTCCAATCGCCTGATTAGACACCAGTTTTGAGTGATAGGACGGCATCGCCGCAGACGACAAACCAGTGCTGTCACACGACGGCAACGCCTGACCTCCACTTCACAGACAGCGCACGATTGGCACCGGTTCCCACTCTTATGCCACTTGACTTAGAGTGCAATACTGTTTCCGATTCGGTTTAACTGATTTAAAGCTAACTTTTATTAGAAAATAAATTTTTATTTCAATAATTAATTATTTGATTTGAAATTTATTGACATTTCGTCCATATTTTGACTACACTTTCAAAAGTCAGTCTCAAACTCGAGTTCAATCATAAAAGACGTAAATATAAAATAATTGGACCCCAAATATAAAACTCAATTCATTTAATAATTGTTATCAATTCAAAGTAACGCCTTTTCTATCTGTACTGTTGTTTGCGTATCAAAACCTTTGTATAAATCTACCGATTTTTTTCAAAATCAAGATAAAAGATGACCAAATTGTTTAGCATGGTACATTCTATTGATCAATTAAACAAATCAAATTGTTAAATCATCTTAAAATAGTCAACCGGATAACTTTACTTTAAAACATATGATTATTGAACTAAAGTTATTGAACTCTAATCGGGTTTTTAGTTATATATTTCAATACTAGAGTTCATTGATTTCAAGGTATAAAAGATGAGAGACTTTTGACGCAAAACAACAAAAATCCCAAAAACTTTCTTTTCATTAGTTTTGCTCACTTTTCAGGATTTTTTCAGACAATTAAACACCATTTCCGGCGATTTTTCCAATTTGATAGATCCAAAACAGGAAACCTCATATTTGCATCACTCAAACAAATTTAGATAATCTTGCAATTTTCAGATACCGTTCCAACTATTCTTCAGAAACTGTAAAATAGATTTCTATAGTTTTTAGAATAATTTATTTTAATAAACAATTTAAACAAAATTATAGTTAAATAGAAATGAATTGAAAAAAATTATAACAGATTTGAAATCATTTGTATTGTCGTCTGTTTGTTACCATTTCTCTAGATTTTGAACTCAGAGTTTAGGGATGTGTTGACCACTACTCCAATCTTTGTTTGGATTGGGATTTGTCTCAAAATTGGACTCAATTTGATGAGCGATTCGATTACATTCAGCCAAAGCGTTAATCGATTGGTTTGTTTCCACTTTTGTCGATATATCCAACGTTTTTAGAGTGGATTCCACTGAAGACACAAATTATTTAATTAATTAATTAATTGTTCAGAAAATACATTTCATTTTAAGCCCCTTTTCTTCCAATTGCTTCAACTGATTATCCTTTGCCTCCAACTCTTTGACAAACTGTTGATAATTCACTTCTTTTGATTGATTGTCATCCGATTTGAGAGACATTATCAGTATTTAAGACAAATTGAGTGATAAATCAATTATTAAATAATGTTTTGTTTAACAGAAATCTAAAATTTGAAACAATAAACGAAAAGTGATTTAATTATAAACACAAATAACGCCCGAAATAAGTATTCAATTGTTTTGAACTTTTGGGTCAAAATATTTTGAACCAAAAGTTTTTCAAAAATTGTATTAATAGATAATTTTATTGAAATTTAACCAAGATATTAATCTATTTTATTGATTAAATCAATTAATTAAAGTTTCAAATCAACATCTGATGCAATCAAAAGTAAGTTTATTTTAAAATTTTCACTAAAATTAAGTTTTAATTTGATATTCAATTTAATGTAATTTTAAATCAAAAGCTTTCGAAATATTTGTGTTTTTAATCATAAAAATAATTAAATTAGTTATTAGTTATGAAATTCATTTCATTTATCATTTGTTTTATTTTTGATACATTTGACAGTGTTTTGAGTTTAGGGCAAAATTTAGTTTTATTTTGTCAACTAATGGCAAAAATTGAGTGAAAAATGTATTTAACATAATTTCATTTCTTATCATAACTTAAGTACTCCTCTGAAGTAAACGAGAAATTCATTTATTTTGAGTGTCATTTAAACTGATTTCTTAACTCATTTAAAAGCAGAGATGACCAGACAGGGGGTACAAGGGGTGGGCAAGATGGCAGATAAACAGATTCCACGGTAGGGGTCTGAGATAGAGTAAATGCCAGGGTGACCATTTTTCCTCTTTGCTGGAGAGGGGAGCTTCCCAAATCTTAATTCCCGGGGAGAGGTATTTTTCTAAGAGTATTCTGAACTCCCCCCCCCCTGTGGCCATCCCCGTTTAAAAGAGCGGAGAAAAACAATAAGACGTTTATGTCTTTAGTTGTTTGTAACGATTAAATTATACGATAAGCAGAATAAGACATTAGACAATGGGTTTGCCATACATTTCAATAATTGAGATAAGAGTAGAAGAAGAATAAGAATCGCAAGAATTGCACAAAAATGGTTCAGATCTTTTAGATAAGAGTCTTATCATAAGACTCAGCAAAAATGCAAACATAATCACAATTATCACTGATTTTATAAGTTTTAGACTAAAAAACAATAAACTTTTCTCTCATTTCAACACTAATTAGTTATTTATAACGAAAAACAATTAGTTTTCTAATTATTGTATTAATAATATATAATACTATTATATAATTCAAACATTAAATAAAATGATTTTTTCAGTGAATATACTATTTTTATAACACTTTTAAAGCAATAATTTTATCGTTTGATTAATTAGAAGAGAAGTATATTTAAAAATAAATTGATTACAAAAACTGTTAGACTAAATGTTATGATAAAACTCTGGTCCAAACATCTGGTGTTGAAAGACATGGATCTTATCACTAGATTTGGTGCATAATTATAGTTAGAATAACAGTATTGAAAATAAGAGTCGTCTAATGACCAAATGTTGGCCAACTTATTGCAAACAGCGTTTTTCAATTGGCTTTTATAGACATCCCGGTCCCTAAACAGCCACGACATGTTGCAGTTACAGTTTAATGGATTGTTGTCCAGGTCTATGATATTCCTTTGATCGGTGTTAAGCAGTGGCTCAAAAATATGTTCGTCCAAATGTGTCAACTCGTTTGACATTAGCATCAAATTTATGGGCCGTTTTGTGCCTAAAAATGCCTCGAATTCAAAGCTATTGACTGTCAACCGATTGTTCCTCAAATCGATATTTATTATGTTATTTGAGGGCATTTCAAAGTCGAACGAATGGGCGGCTATTCTCTGAATGCGGTCCGCTTTTACTGATATATACTTTAAGTTATGTAACTCATAGAAAGCATAGTTTGATATTTTGGTCAATGAGTCGGCTCTCAAATAGAATGTCTCCACTCTTGACTGTCGGCCACCACTTATTGTGAAAGCATAGGACGGAAAACTCTTCAATGAATTCAATTCAAGTTTAATGTGTCTGACATTTATTAATGAACTCAAGGCGTCAAACATTTGATTCAAGAAATGTATTTTTCCTAACTTTGTTTCACCCCTTTGTTCAAAATACTTAACACTTTTGGCCGTATTATTGAAGGCATTTGACCTAATTTTGGCCAAATTTATGGCATTAATAATCGTTATATTGTCGAAGAGTATGTCCCCAAACATATTGTCCTCAAGTTCTTCGATAGCACTGTTTTCAAATACAAAATCACTGAAATGTTTATCATTTTTGGCCAAATTATTGCTTAAATCTTGAAATATACGTTTGAGACTATATTTAATTTGTTCGCCACAAACGATAATACTATTGTCAGAGCACCGGCACGGGTATAGTACACGAGTCGAAGGGCACTTTCCAGCACTGGATTGTAGTCTTTGATAGTATATCATTGAAACAATTGTTAGTGTAATCAAAATTCTGGACACAATCGCTGTCATCGACACTAGAAATACATATAAATCAGACGTGAATTTCAATGTAAAACATGAATCAAATTCTCGTTTAAATCAATGATAAGATACGAGACAAACATTTAAATTAATAATAGGAATGTTGACTATTAACTGATGGTCTGACATAACAATTGCGTGGAAACATTCATTTATCAAACAAACTCTTATTTCTCTTTTTTTGATTCTTACCATAAGATAACATTTTTTTCATTCTTCACTTTATTTGATATCTTATTTGTGTTAACATTATTTTGTTTTTTTCAATTTTAATATCAAATCCAATATTATTTGATTTTTGAATCACATATCAAATGGAAAATATTGATAGAAAGCTATAAATCAAACACTTTTTGTCAAACAAAACATTTATCATATTTTGAGAAATAATTTTTTGATTTCAAAAAAAAACTTTTCAAATGATTGAAATTTTTCTTTATCTCAAAGACATCGCGTTTTTCAAAATTATTCAATAAATTTATGGAAATTTCAAAATTTTTTCCGTCAAAAAATACTTTTCAATTTCTGACATCTGATATCAAAAATACTGTCAAAACACAGTGAACTTCGGTGTCGAATATATGGCTACTCATAGCTATCGCTGTTAGATACTGGTGTTTCAGTACAGGCATTCGGTCGGCGAGAGTTTGCTCTGATATTGATTTTTCACATCTATTTCTCTCTCATATACTTTTTGGTAACGTTTAAAACATTCTGAGAACCGAAAACATCACAACTATTTGGGAAACAGTAGTGTTTGGTCACAATCGCGCATCACTTCTCTCTCTCTCTCTCTCTCTCTCTCTCACACACACACACACACACACACACACACACACAACTACTCTGGTATTATATTCTTCATATTCCATGAATTATAGGCTATGGAAAGGAGTAGGAGTTAGAAGAATAAGCCTTTCAGAAACAGGCAAACCGATAGTAGTTTATGATATGTAGTGTCGATCCTCCAATTCTGTGCTCTAACGGTTCTAATGTCGATCATATATTAGTCCAGAAAACAGGCCACTAATCAAAACTATTCTCCCATAAAACTAATGTTTTAATGGAATATCTATTTTGCGAATCAAAAGCCATTTATTAGTCTATAATTAAACCCAATATTTGGCTTTTATTTTTCCAAGAAATTACTTTTAATATTCAAAATAATTATATAAAATGCGAGCATTTTATATAAAAGAGGCATAAAATATATACAGTGCTATAAATAATATGATAGGCTATCAATCAATAGCTTCACTAAATTATTAGATAACACGAAAAGTGTTTTTCAATGTCTATAAACGACATTCAAATGATTGACTTTTTTTCTGTACAGATATTTGATATAAAAGACAAACAACAAAAAGGAATGGGAAGAATAAAAGTAAGTGAATGTTTCGGAATATTTTTCTCGGTATTCAATGTTTTTTGTGTGGGTTTTGTATGTATTTTTGGTGATCGATATTCTTATTGTTTTACTTTATATTTGTTTTGTAATGAAAAAACTAAGAAAAATGAAAAACTCATTGAACGCCACTTTTCCTTAAAACAGACCATAAATTTTAAGCTCGTATTCAAACAATAATTTGTTTCTCTCTTTTTAAAGGAATACATTTTTTTGATGCTTTTATTTAAGTGAATAATATATCGAAATATTTCCTGAAAAGAGAATACATTTTTTGTATTCCTTTTTATGCCATAAACTTATCTTTTTTGCGAAGGAATTCAAAAGTTATTTTTGCTTTGCCTTCAAAATAGTTTTTGCCGTCTTCTCGGAAATGATGATAAAGTCTTCTATTATTCTCCAAAAGAATTGAATTTATTTTTTACGGACTTTTTTTCAATAAAATATTTTACTAAAAAAAGTGAAACAAGTATTTCATATTTGAGTTATACAAACATCTCATGAAATATCGTTCGCCAAAAAAGAGTAAATATTTAAGAGAAATATTGAATATTTATTTTATTCATTTTTTACATTTGTTTGCGAATAATTGAGTAGATGTTTAGAGGCTTTTGAATTGAATTCTGAATGAATTCCTAGACTCGATTCCGGAATTCCTAATGGATTCGCCAAAAACTTATATTTTGTTTTTTAGCATTTATTTCAACGATTTTATATTTATTAAAACATGTATTCTGTGCCTAACGATTACTACTAAATAAATTTATACTCTAATGATCACAAAATGTTATGCCATGAGTTCGGCATTTTTTGGGGTATAGAATCAAAACTCTTAACAAATCAAATATAAATGTTTGATAAAAAAAACTTTAATTAAATTAATACTTTCTCTCTGAAGAAAACATTAAGCATTAGATGTGATTAATAACCTTTTTTTCGCTAATTTCAAAGTAATTTATATGACTCTCACATCATATCTGAGTATCGATTTTTGTTTTTGTTTTTCACGTCTATTGTTATTGTATTCTGAAATCTCAATAATGTTTTTAATGAAAATATATATAATAAATGAGAGCCTCTCTCGACATATGATATATTCCCTCAAAAGAAACACAATAAGAATGAAAGTTATTGTCTCTCACTTTCTTTCACTATCACTATAAGTCTTTATAGTTGACTGAATATATTCTATGGTCTGGAGTATAGATATTCTGAGCCTTTTTTGTTGAAACAGAATTTACGTTACAAACCGAAAGACTGCTCTAAACTCAATGCTAATTATATGACTCTTGAATAGCACATCACATCACTAATGAAATATAAGCATTGCGTCAAATATGATGAAAATTTCTGTTTGTTTTTTTTTGTGAATTGCATTTGAAAACAGGTCTGGAATAGTCTCTTGTGCTGTGATGTTAATCTCCGCCCAACTAATGAACAAATATGGGTATACCTCATGTAAATACTTGTTTGGCTGCATCTCTACCTCACTATTTCGTGTTATAACAAAACAAATGACTAATTATTAATGATTTGTTGTATAACAAAATCGATTCGTTATACAATTTGTTGATAAATATGACCACAACTACTACTCAAGAGAGTTATGTTGTATATGAGTTAAGCCCAGAGCCATTTCCATCAGAAGCACCTGTCCGTCGGTTCGATAGTCAGGATAAAAAGTTTGCCACAACTATTTGTAAGCTAATTCTGTGCAATAAATTTTCATTTGATTAAACATCAATTAAAATGTTTTTCCCCAAAAACTATTTTGAAGGTCTGTTCGTAATCATAACTTCAGTGGTTCTGATCTGCCTATTCTTTCTAATCGGCCATTCGTTCGGATATATACTGTTAATTATATTACTTGTGGTGTCGATAGCGCTGACTATTGTATTCTGGACTCGAAGGCCGGCTATTATATTCGGATTACGTCCGACTACTTCAGTAAAATTTCCAAATTATGCACTTCATGTGATTCCTATGCAACAAAACATTGCCAATAATAATAACAATAATATGAATACAACTAATTCTGGATACTATGTCTATCCCTATCCTAATATACATCCGGCGCCTGTTTATACAGAGCGCAAGACTGTTCACTTTAAATGAATGCCTTAACTGCAGCTAATGTTTGGTTTTGCGAATAATTAAACATAAAATTTATGTCACATTTTGTTTACCACTAATTAAACAAAACCTCAAAAGAATTATTTAAGAATATTGAATGCAAGGTTAATACTACTATGTTTTTGAACAAATTTAAATTGGAAAATAATGTCAAAAGTTGCCATGAGCACTTCATACGATCAGTTTTAATAATGATTAACATTATTATTATTTTTATAGAATTTATATAAAAATGAAAAATAAAAAATTTAATCATTTTTTAGAGTTTCTAGATATTACTCAACCGGAATAATTGTACAAAAATTAAAACAGGAACTTT
>JAQGBR010000588.1:0-12151 GCA_034698525.1 Achipteria nitens | reverse complement strand
ATAGCACTCCCAGTATTAGACGCAGTACCAGAAAGAAAAGTAATACTGAATCCTCTAAATTATAAGAGAGTTTTGACATTATTTAGATATACATATAATGCACTGATAAGTATATTTTTATTCTATTTTAATCAAATTTTATATATTTTAATGTTATCACAAAAATTAGACTTTAGTTTATAATTGAATTGTTTTTAAGTGATTTATATAATGTTTCCAAAAATATTATCAACTCTTATGGGATATTAGGTTTACCAAACACTTTATGTCAATTTACCGCAAACTGTGGGTGAATTTGGCACAAAAAAGACAATTATTTTTTAGATAGAGTATGAAATTGTCTGATGACATATCAGTTTTGGAAAGGATTCAAGTTTTGTTGTCTCTATTTTTTAGTACAAATTTGATAACAGAAATGAGTGACAGTCCGGACGTTATTGTAATTAAAGATAAAAGCGGATGAATCATAACTGGAATAAAGTGTGATTGGTTTTAGACGGGTAGTTGACTGGATTCTTGCTTTCCTCTATTATTAACTCTTCTGGTTTGAGTCAATGAACAGGAAATTTGGGATTTTGTTGTCAAACGAATTTCAATTTAAGTTTTTTAAGACTAAATATTTTGGTATTTTTATTAAACTTGGATTTGGCTTTGATTTCAAAGATATTTCGTTATAATTAGTTTGTATTTCTCATAGCTTTCCCTTTTTATGCATACAATTCGTTCCACTTTCTGAGTGAAAGATAATTGTTTGGGAAAAATATCTGAAAAAATGTCAGTTTTGTTATTAACTGTTAACTCATGACTTGATGTTTCATTTATTAAATGTAATAAAAGTCGAGTTATTTCTAATTTGTTTTAAAATCAATTTTCAGACTCAAACTGATCTGAGCATAATTTTGACGTATTTCTGATGTAATAAAAACTCGTTAAACAAGTTTTGAGTTATTTCTAAAAACAAGTTTTGTGTCATTAACTTATAAATACAACTATTTGTTGGTTAGAAAACATCGCAAATGTTTCCAATAGTCTGTTGGCATTGAATGCTATTAGTTTTCAAAACTTTATTAGAGTTAATAGGAGTGTCTCTCTATTGACAACCCTATCATAAAACTATTCTTTTAATATTTATCTCAATTTTTGACATAAATCGCAATAAATATGTCGTTTATTTTGGTTTCTGCTGAAGACATACACTATGGACCCACTTCTATATCGACAGAAGACCAGGCACTCATTCAACAAATATCAGATAATCCGGGCAATATTGCGGGTCAGTGCTTAACTATTTCTCGAAGAACCTCCAGAAATGGAAGTCCAGTAAGTTTTGCGTCAAATTGTTTATACATTATATGTATTTTGTGATGAAAGTTATCATGCTAAATTAAAAATAAGATTGACCATTTATGAGCATGATCATTTGTGATCAGTTCTAATAATTTGTTGACTTTCACCAGAAAAGTGAAAAAAGCGAAAGAATTAAAGCAAAGTTTGAGTCCAAAATGAAAGAACTGAAGGATAGACCCGATTCTGAAACAAAAGCCCTTAAACTTAAGGAAAAAATGGAAAAATTGATGCAAAGGGAGAGGGAAAGGATTGGAGTAATTGACGGACAAAAAGTCAAATTTGATCCAAACGGCAAGTCTTTGGTTATCAAAGTAGAAGACGCACCCGTCCGAGTCCTCAACAAACTCGTCGCTCTCGGATATCAGATCACTCCCAGCTCTAGCGGTACGTCCAACAGAGTGGGTCAGGTCTGGACTATGTTTCGACCCGGATATATACCACAAATGATTTACCCGGAATTAAATAATTTGAATCTTAAACCATAAGATGTTATTCGAATAAATGGTCTAATTTTCAAATTAATCTAATAATTGAATAATTAATTAAAATGATTGTCAAAAATCCCATTATTTTATATGACTTCAATAAATTAATTTAATTTTAAATTTAATATATAATTGTTTGCATCGAATAGTTGTCGGATAACTTTTTAATAGAAAAACTTTGAATGTATGTTATGTTATGTATTATTATGTGTTTTCAACTCTTTTCTAACAAATATTTGCTTTCTTTACGTTATTTTTGTAAATATCGGCGAAAAAATGTAAACAAAACCAAAGGTTATGAGGAGTTCGCCCCTCAGTGAGTATGTGGTGAACGTGAGTGTAGTCACAGATTAGTCTTGTCTTTGGGTTTGTTTACTAACGTTTGCTTTCGTTTTGTATCGATTTTCTGATGCAACCCATCTCTCGGTTGAAACGATTTTCACTTTTACTTACATTTTTAAAATTCAATTCATTGTTAAGTTTATTATAATTGTCTTCTCATCTGATTTACAACAAAATGGATGAATCAAAAGGTATTTTATGTGACAAACAATTAACTAATTTTTTAATTAACTTTTATTACTATTTGACTGATATTTACTTTTTTTGTGTCTAAAATTTGAAATCAATTTTTACAGAAAAGCTTTTATCAGATAATAAGCTGAGCGCTCGCGACAAAGTGATGAACAAATGGAGCACCAGTTGGAAGTCCATTACCACAGCGCCACCCAATTTGCCGCCAATTATTAACAATAAACACCTGTCGGTCGAAGACTATCGACAAAAAAGTGTTACACAAAGTGTTGACAAAATTACACAAAAAGCCCACAAAGAGTTCAATAATTGTATAAATAATAATGTGATTGACAGCAATCACAACAACAACACCAACAACAACACCGATAACAACGCCAACAACAACACCGATAACAACGCCAACAACAACACCGATAACAACACTAATAATAATAATTTAGTTGTCATTAAAAAAGTCCCTAAAAATAATTCACTGAAATTATTGGCCAAAAAGAGGAAAATGTCTGAACCCGTCAAAAGTGACACACAATTAATGGTTAAGAAAAGAGTAAATCAATTGAGAAATAAATCGCTTAATATTAAGATTAAACGAAACCGAAAGAGACCACTGATTGTCAAAAACCTGACGCAATCCAAGTCTTTTATGGACTTTTGTATTAAAAAGTTTCCGCCAATTAAAGAAGGCGTTCCCTTCATTCAGGACAGGAGTTGTAGTGATTTTGTAAAAGACTTCGAGTCATCAAATTTGAACTCTTGTCTCGACTGTTACGATAAGAAAAGTAATTCCCAGACCTGTCGTTTCTATCGGTACCGAACTCTTATTAAAAATGGAGACAAACTATCGGTCTATGCCTTCGCCGAAGAGGGGAACGCCACACACGACGACACAAAGATTTGGTTACCTATTAATAAGGCTAAAAATTTGGATGAGTTGACGGCTAAATATCTATTGGTTTTTGTGGGCCAACAGTTCTGCAAAATCTATTCAGAGGAGCGAACTATTTGTGACAGTCCTGTGTTTGTTACGTCTGTTACGTGGAAAAAGCCCGTCAAAGGTATCAGAGAGTTGTGTGATGTCTGTGAGACCACTATATTTAATACACATTATGTATGTCCAAAGTGTGGTTTAGCCGTTTGTATTGACTGTTATGTCAAACGCCAGTCCCAATCGAGGACTCATTTGGGTCACAACAGTCGTAAAAATCACGACGAATTCGGTTGGCTTTTGTGTAATGAAAAGGAAAGCCATGACTTGAGTGCCTTTCATTTGGCTATTTTCATGACCCGTTCTATTTTCGGATCGATTGACAGCACTTATCACGACATTAGGAATCAACAGAAAATTATAGGCCTCTGTCAGTGCGACCGACTCTTACCACAACTCTATGTCGATATGCGTATCAATTGTGCGAATCTTGATCTCAAATCTGCGTATCCACTCGTCCCTCAAGAGTGGTTGTGCGACAATAGACTGCTTGTACTTAAAGATCCCAAATATGTGAATAATTTAACACTATTTCAATTCAATTGGTTGAAGGGTTTCGTAAGAATTGATTTCTTAATATTTTATTTCAATTCTAATATATTTTTCTTTTATTTAAAGCCTGTAATCATTGAAAACGTAAACAAATCTTTAGACTATGACTTATGGACTCCGAATAGTTTTAACTTACATTTTGGTAAACAAATGTCTCGTTTAGTCAATTGTATGAATGGTTCAATTGTACCGAAACGAGCGATGAGTGACTTTTGGGAGGGATTTGAAGACATTGAAAAACGATTAGTCGATGAAAGTGGCGAACAATTGATTTTAAAGCTGAAAGACTGGCCGCCAAATGCAGAGTTCAGAGATATGCTTCCCCGTTGGTTCGACAATTTAATGGATGCCCTCCCACTCCAAGAATATACCCGATATAATGGCAGCAGAAACCTGGCCTCACGTCTTCCCGAATTTTATGTTAGACCAGATTTAGGGCCAAAGATGTATTGCGCGTACGGATCAGTCTTACATCCAGAGAAAGGCACAACTAATCTACACTTAGATATGTCGGATGCGGTCAATGTTATGATATATGTGGGGGTCGCACAAAAAGACAATAAACCCCTCGAATCGCATCTCAAAGAAGCGATTAATACCCTTATAATGGGTGGTTGCGATCAACAAATGCTGTCCAGAGCTCGTAATGCGGACAATAAAGTGGGCGCACTCTGGCATATATGGAGAGCCGAAGACGCGGACAAAATTAGAATATTTTTGAATAAAGTCGCGAAAGAAAGACATCAAAAAATTGAGTCGAATAACGATCCGATTCACGACCAGAGCTGGTATTTGGATCAATACCTTCGCACACGTCTCGAACGAGAATATAACGTGAAAGGACTGGCGATCGTTCAATGTTTTGGCGATTCAATTCTGGTGCCGGCAGGTGCTCCTCATCAAGTTCAAAATATTCACTCGTGCATAAAAGTGGCCGGGGAGTTTGTCTCACCTGAAAATGTTGCGCACTGTCTGGCAATGACTCAACAGTTCCGTAACCTATCGAAGCGTCACAACAATCATGAGGACAAACTTCAGGTCAAAAATATCATTTATCACACAATAAAGGACTGTCTTTCAGTCCTTATATCCCCCGCTTCCAGCAATTTTCCAGTGCCATCACCGCCCAAACTGGTATCGCAAACAGTAGACACTCCCTCTCAACATATGGACGTAATTGATTCAAAAGAATTGTTTGATTCTATCAATAAATCTGAGGAAAACTGTAATCATTCGTTGGAATCAATTACTGACAGTTTAATGAATAACTCAGAAGAGTGTGCCGTAAATCAAAGTTTGGCCATCGATTGTCGCACAAAACCAAGTGATACCTTTCCCACAACTAATGGCAATCTAAATGAAAGCGCTGTAAATAACTGTAACGAAACGCAAAATTATAGTGAAATAAAGCCTCCAATTGAGTCATCAAAACAAAAGAGTAATTGCGAGCTCTCATCCCCTCCATCGCTATCCATCGGTTCAATAGAGACTTCACTACTAAATAATTTATTGACTTCTTCTGAGTTATTGAGACCACCTCTTCTGAGACCCTACTCCTATGAGACTCAGACTCCTGTATTGAATTCATGTCCTCTTAATTCATCCCAAACACCGAAAATAAAAATGATTTAAATGTTTAAATTTTGTCCAAATTTTTTGTTTTAATTTATTATTTCTTTTAATTAAAACATTATATGAGTTTTAAATTAATAATTTCTAAATTCTTGTCATTTCTTTTGATGGTTTGATCTCATTATTCAAAAGTATTTATAATTTTGTTTTCGGTTTAATTCAATGTTATATTTGTAGTGAAATGTATTATAATTTTTAAGTTAAATATTAAGCTTTTGACTAATTTGTGAACAAAACAAAGTTATTTACAAATACTAATAAAAAGTTAATCCTCTTTCGATTCCTCGCTCAGCATATTTTGTTTGATTATAAAGAAAGTAAAGGATACGACTACTGATCAGTACTGAAGAGAAAGTTATTGTTTTGACGATAAAAATATAATAAATTGATTTTAAATTATTACAAAACATTATAAACGGGTAGAACTCTCTTCAGAATCTTCACTATAACTAATCCTTTCTTTTGGAGCGCCTGCCGTTTCTTCTGCTGATAAGTTGTTTATTTGAATAGTCGTCGGCTGAAGTAATTTTAGTGGAAATTCATTGCTTGAGTCCGACTCTACGTATGCATCGAAATTGAAATCAATGTTTGAACTGACCGTTGAATTGGACATCGATTCCGTTGAATTGCGTTTATCTCTCTTTTTTGGATTTGGATCCGCAGAGGAAGACGTTTCAGGCATTTGGTAATCATTATTAATCTGATCCACGTTTTCATCTATTTTTTTCAATTCATTTAAACTGTTTCTAATTATTTGAGAACTCATATCGTTTGCCATATTTTGTTGGTTTCTGTTTCCAAAGTAAAGAATTGTGTGCTGACCAGTTGGAGGGCCCTCATTTATTGGTGTTTCTGGAGTGAGTAATACTTTTGGTTGTGATCCCATCGGATTGACTAAAGTTCTGACCGATTGATTTGGTGACCTCTGAGGCTCTTCCGAGAGGTTTGGCATTTGAAATGTTATCGATTTAGGCCGAGGATTGAACGATGAGACTGAAGCCGTTCGGGAATTATTGCTTTGTTGAGAATTGAGTCTCAATATACCATTGCCTGCATTGGAAGCTCTGCCCCAATCCATTGTCTTTCGCCTATCGATGACCGCCTGATTTATACTCTTCCGTCGCATTCCCTGAATATCTAATTAAAAGTTTATTGAATTTCGTTAATAAATGAATGAAAAATAGCTTAAAATTGGGATTCATTTGACAATTAAATACTCACTCATAGCTTCGTCGGGTTTCATACTCATAATCCTCGAACGGAACACTTGGTTGAGGTCTAGAGGTTGTGCTGCAGTCTGTGGTCTTTGGAACACAGATTGTCTGCGGTTCATAGGATTGGGTGATATGTTATCGGTTTCATTCATATCTTTGACGCCTTGTTTTTGTATCTGTCGTGTGATTTTCACCGCATTTCTATTGACATCGATTTCTGTCAATTGATTTCCCGATAGCTTTGGTTTACCATCAAAGAAGTCAATTGAAGTAAAGGCTAATAAATGAGCTAATGTTCCAAAACGATGCATGAACATTCCTATCAATTGGATTATAAGAATGGCTCCAAAAAATACAACCAAAACCAGTCCAATCGGATCCATAATAGTGTGAGTGTAAATGTATTGGTCTTCATCTCTGTCCAGTTTTTCGTTATAAAAAGTGCCATTAAATTTTCTGCCAGATACAATCTTAATTCCAAAAACATCCTTGTGCATTTGCAATAGATATACGAATAGAACAAAAATCACATTAATTATTCCAAAAGCAAAGACCGCTTTATTTCTTAAATCTTTGAGATCATCGGAAATACGTTTCTTTTCCTTCGCGTTTTCATCCAAAGGTAACAAATATTTTGGTATAAAATTTTCCCAAAATAACAGTTCGTTTTCTTTGAGCTGTACGTATGGAAAGCCTTTAAAAGTTGGATCCCTCGCCCATTTGGGTCGATCCGAATTTTCTATTCCATCCTCTATCGAAAGCCTCGGCTTTTGATGCTCTTGAAGTAAAGATGTTGTTTCGCTGATTGAGTCGCCGTCATCTTCTTCTTCCTCTTCTGTTACCGACAGATGTATAGCATTTGGATCGCGATTTTGGAATGACTTTCTTCTGTAAATACTTGACCTCCGATTAGCTTTTTGGTCAAAACTATTCTTAATGGTATCGATGTTATCAAAAACTCGATTCAATTTCTCTTTTATCTCCAATAAATTGGTTGAGTCTTCATCTGTTTTACTATTTGAACAGCACATACACGTGAAGATACCTGACTTATTGCCGTAATGACTCAAATTAAGAAATCCAAACCGACTTTTCTTGTTTTTCTTCGCTTCTTCTGCTTCCTTAGCAGCCTCTGCCTGTTCTGCCATTTCCTTAGCGGTAAGGGTAGACTTGACTTCTCTTGTGCCCCAAGTGACCACGTGCATATTTGTCACCGAATAAATGGTTAATAAGAGATACATACTTGGGATCAAAAGCATATACAATAAAAGAGGAATAACACACGCGAACTCTTGTGGATGAAGTATTGCTGCTAATATAAAACTGGACATCATTCCCATAAAGAATATTGAATTTGGAGTCAATGGACCTTGGTCTTTTATATCGATAGCAGTTCCAACTAAAACAGCTAACATTAAGAGTGCGTAAACAGTACTTAAAATCATTGCCACGAAAACGATGTGATCATTATTTTTGGCCAAAAGACATATTATTGAAAATAAAAGAATCGGAACAATATTTATGGCCAAAGAGTATTTGGTATCTAAATTCAAGACTGTATTCATGGCGCCGACAACCATTAGGAATATAGTTCCCGGACTCAAGACTGTGCCCAACATAAGCATTGCCTGATATAAGATATATGGCTTTGAGATATCGGTATTTCTTTCAACAGTTCTTTTATATTCTCCCAAAAGATCCATAATATTAGCCATAGTGGACGGCGCCCAACGACGGCGTTGAGTATAAAATTCTCCAAAGCCTTCGGGGGCGTGGGTGTAAGAATCAGAGGCAGCACAATATTCTATTCGCCTTTTAAAATAAAACTTCAGAATTATGTCAATTCTTTTATATTAATTACATACCATCCCTGTTGGAGAAGAAGAGTGCAGAGCCATCGATCTTCTCCCTGATCATATTGAACATAATGCAAAGCTTCTGAGGGTGGAGTCGTATATTTATTCATAACACTGTCATCCATGACAGCTCTGGCCCTAAACAATGAGAAACACCCGGGACTACACAAAACACATCCAAACACGTGTTCGGTTGCCTTTTGAAGCCAATGGCCGATCGCGTATTCGAATTTCTGAATCATTTATTGACAAACATTTTTAAAATGAGAGCCATTTTCTAAATATAGAATACCAGACCTGATACCAAACCATAGGTCCCGTTCCAATTGGATGAATGCGACCACAGGCGGCGCCTAATCTTTTATTCTTTTTCATTAAGTCGACGACCAAATGAAGAGCCTGTGGTCTAAAGTTAATGTCTCCGTCGAGAGCTAGAATAAAGGTATTCATTGCTATCCTCTCTTTACGGAAGTCATCGATGGGTAGTTCAGCGATTCGATGGCCCAAAAGGTAATACATATACATACACTCCATTTACAACAAACCATTAGATTTTATTTTAAGACCATTAACTTAAATACCTGAGACCACCGTTTACGATGTCTTATATAAATTTTATCCTTGAGATGAGCCACCAGTTTGTTCTGTCCGGGAAGAGTCCACTCCAATTTTCCGCCATAAGGAGTAGGCACTAAATTAGGCAATAAGAGTTTAACAATAGTACCATGCACATGACTGGCCGCCTCATCCATTGTTTCGATTAGGGTTTTGACAAATCTATTGATTTTACGATCGTCTTCAATGTTAGGATCACCTTGCTCATATGCGTCGTCAAAGAAGATATTAACTAA
Source organism: Achipteria nitens (assembly GCA_034698525.1). Classification (NCBI taxonomy): domain Eukaryota; kingdom Metazoa; phylum Arthropoda; class Arachnida; order Sarcoptiformes; family Achipteriidae; genus Achipteria; species Achipteria nitens. The sequence continues at coordinate 2,692 of JAQGBR010000588.1, read as the reverse complement.
AGACAAGAGTTTTTCGTTTACTAATTAAATATTTATTGACTTAATTTGAAACTTACACTCAATTTCATAGTAATCAGTGATAGCGGGCGGAACACTGAAGAATTGTTGAGCCATTTTCCTATTGAACTGATCCTCATCTAATCTCATGACTGCTTTGAGCATTTGGATCATCTCCTCCTTGTTCTCGTGCCACATGGTTGCACACACAAATATCCTCACCGTATCGTCTTCTTCTTCTTGGCTTCTAATTGGTAAGGGATTGGGTGACGGATCGTTAACTGACTCATAGAAGTTGTCACCTGAGGTTCCACTCACTTCTTCGTCACTTTTCTTACCATTTTCTTCGTCTTCTTTTGTCTGTTCGTCTCTTAAGTTGAATCGTCTTCTATTCAAAGCCAATGACTGATCGATTAGTACTGAATTATACATTGGATTAATAAAGAGTTCTTCAGTTGAAGCGAGTCTGGAACTGGTGGCCGTCCAGATATGTACTGTAATCAATATTTGTGAGGCCAGTGATAAAATCCAGACCACAGCCAACACATAATTAAAGTAATCGTCTTTTGAATAGTACTCAAAAACACTCGTCTTATTTGTGAACCAAAATATATATTGAAATCCATTGAAAAAGTCTGTGAGTCGACACTTATCTTCAACGGACAGTTCAACCATAACCCAAATGAAAGATATGGTGACCGGAACTACCAAATGCACAGGTACTGCAAAACTAATGGTTTGAATGTGTATTTTACAGGAAAATTTTGCGAACGCATAACATAAATAAGTGGCACTGATTTGTATTAATAAAATCCAAACGGGTATTAAGGGATCATTTATTGTCATAATATATGACATCTCTTTGTTAGACCCGGATGGTTGATCCGGATGTTGCACATGGTCGTAGTTCCTCGTGATTTCAATTGTGTCAGAGCTGAAACTTTCGGTGAAATTAAGGAAGGTACTTTTAATGGCATCACTTCCGTCATTGAAATATATGATCGCAGACATCGATAGAAAGACGACAATTGCTTTCCAAATAGAGATTATGGCGTAAGTAAAGTATCGACTTTCGGCCAAATCCTTTCTGGTGTCTATCAGTGTTTTTATAAAACTATTATTTGAGGACTGGTTAATGAAGTTTTCCCACCAACACATCGATATCATGATTAATGAGATGGGAAGACACCAAAATTTTTTACTTTCGTCGTTATATGCAATTATTGGCCAAATAATAAGTGCTGCCAATTGACAGACGATCGCAACGATTGTCAAAAGTTTATTATTTTTCTCTTTTGAAATAATAATATTTGGATCCAAATGTTTCACTTTATTTGATTTGTTTTTAAGTAGAAGTAATATTCCGGGTATTAAACACATACTGTTTGTAATCATAGAACCCTTAATTGAGTCAATTGTAGGCAAAATTAGGAATACGAGTAGTGATAATCCGATTGAATGAAATGTTTCGAAAAATGATACCTAATATTAAAATTAAGAGATGAGTTAAATTTCTTAATTGAAAGCCAAGTTCAGATAACCAGAGATCTGTTAACTTTTTTAACTCACCGTAAGAAATGTGAACAGTTTTGGTATTTTGTATTTTTTGAAGAAACAAATTCTAAAACTTCTTCCAAAAGCAAAGATTTCCGGTGCTATTACTGCAAAGAATAGACACCAAATCCATGCTATCCTTTCGGGATCTCCCTCTCTATATATGGCATCATAATGTTTATCGAGATCTAAAGGAGGGTTTACATCAAAATCTTTGTTTTGATTACAAACAGCAATAGTTTGGTTGACTCTAATCATTGATGTCATCAATAAAATAAATGATTTGGAAATGACAGCACAGACCAGAGTAACACAGAATGTGATTATATATGCGATTATTTTTAAACATTTAATGAAAAAGTCAACCCATTCTCCATCCAACGTCTCGTCTTCATCGGGCGGTGGAATTGTTTTAAATACATCCCAAGCCTTTATTTCTCTATTTTCGAAAATTAGATTTTGGTTTAAACTGTTTTATCTAAATATGTGTTAATTCTAATAATTAAAAATTAATTTTATGGATAATTTTTCGATAATCTTTTGCCGAAAATAGTTTCAATATTACATCTAATCTAACTTTAAAAGTATATTTTATGAGACAATCATTTCAAATAATATCTAATAAAATTTTTTAAGTGATTAAACTCAATTCCATAGTTTGAACCAGGATCTTTCTTAACCCTATTGTTATTTTAACAGTGAACTTTTGATAACATATTTAATGATTGTTTTTGTTGATATCAATTGGTGTCGAACTGTGATATTCTCGAAATTCAATAAAATATTGATAAGACATGAAAGTAAGGTAAGTCTGAAGGTTATCATCAGTTCCTATTCAACGGATTCTTTGTCATTGATTTCAATATTATTTTGGTATAAATATATCTTATTTGGAAAAGAAATATCAACTCATGTTATTTGATTGAAATTTATTTATCGGGAAAAGGTTGCAATTATAGTAATTTCAGGACAAAAGCAGATAAGACATAATAGCTGACTCATATTTCCAACTAATTGAAATAGAACCAATTATCTTGCTTCTAATTATTATGTTTATGGAATGATTCAGTTATAGTTCGATTTGTCCTTTCTGTTAAGCCGCCAACTTGAGGTCGATAGGCCGCTGAGAAACTATGCTCAA
>JAQGBR010000587.1:0-12164 GCA_034698525.1 Achipteria nitens | reverse complement strand
GTTATGTAATGTTTTGATGTGTATGGTTAGACAAGTTCTGGAATAGAATCTAGTTAGGTTTGGTAATAGAGGAAATATTACAATAGTTTTGAAAATATTAAAACTTAAAATTTTTTGAAAATCTTTACAATGAGTTGAAAATTTTGAAAGTTTTAAAAATTTAACCCCAATCTTAATAAAGGATTTTCTCGATAATAATAAAGAAGTCTGGTGGGGGTGGGGTGGGGGCCAATCATTTAAATGTAATTAAAAATGACTAAAAATGTTGTAAACTATTTAAATGAGAATATAATTATTGTTTATGTCTTCGATAATTCAATTATAGATTCAATGATTAAAAAAAGAAATTAATTTAAGGACTAATTAATGGAAGTTCTAATAGTTGTGAACAGAATAATTGGATTTGTAATCAATTTGTCAGAAATGAAGACTTACTCCAATCAATCAAATTAATGCAAATAAATGTCATCTCTTTCTTAAGAATAGATTTTAAAGTGATGTTAATTTTAAGACCAGTGTTAGTGATATCTTTCCACTTATTCTGATTTATTGGACTCTTTTTTACAGAATTTTTTATGTGAACTCCAGTGAAGTTTCTGACAATCGATATCACAATAAGACATTTGTTTGCATTGCGAACATCTTTTGCTGGGATTTGGTTCAGCACAGGCGCCACAAACCAGTGAGTCCTCATCGAAACCTTTTTGACCATTGATTGCTTGGGATAGTATTGAAATAGCGCTCGGCTCTGACCCGATCTCGACATTGGCCAGAGTTCGGACCAATTGCTGGAATATAGCGCTCTCGTGATATGGAAACTCACGAATACTTTGACGCAACAATTGTTCCAAAAATAATGGAAAGCCATCACTTGGTCTCGATTTCAGCCAATTCTTCAGAAGTGTATCCAATTTTTTTATATCTTCTTCCTTTTGATCGGAATTTGTTTGGCTTTTGTCTAAATCAGAGTCTTTTTTATCGGTTTTCTCCAAATGTTTGAGTATTTGTGTGGAGACGAACGCCAAGTGATGTAATTTAATTGAAATCATTTCGTTTTGTTCTTTAGATTTCAATTGTTTTTCACAAATCATTTGCAATACTTTAATGATTTTGTTTGCGTTTTCGATTAAAATCCAATTATTCTTAAGAAATAATCCAATTCTTATCGGATGTATATTTGTTTGTCTCACAAATGAATGCAAAGGAGAGACCAGTCTTGGAGTGAGTCGAGGCTCAGACTCTAAGCCATCAATTTTTGTGTAGTATTCGATTGTTTCCCGGGATATGAAGTTATTAATTATAGCAACAGTCGAGTGCTGTCCAACAAATGCTGCCATTTGTGAGGCATTCCTACCGACAGAGTTAACCGCATTAACGTCGGCGTCATTTTCCAGCAAAATATTAACTACTTTTTGATGTCCACCCAATGCCGCAAACATTAGAGCGGTGTAGCCGTGAATGTGTTGGTTATGATTAACGTCTGCACCCCTTTCCAGAAGATATTTAGTGATTTCATAATTGCCTTTATATGAAGAGTGTTGTAAAGCATTCATTCCGTTCTCATCACAACAATTGATTCGGACATCGCTTTCATTCAACAGTTGTTTCACGTCTTCTAAACTATTTTCACCGATCCTTTTGATCAGTAATTTTTCGCTTTCACTCAAATCAGACATATTTTGACTTTAATTTCAATTTTGATTAAAAGTCAGAGAAATTAAATGTCAAATAAATTTGTAAACAAATGATCGCTCGAAACAACTCATAGAATGGTTTCTATAGTTTTTATGTCAACAAAAAAAAGGATTAAATGTTTTGATATTTATATAACTTTTAATTTTTCTTTAATTAAATTCATAAATATATTCATAAATATATAGCTTTGGATAACATTTTTAGATTTCAATTAAAAATAGATTTAATGTCTGTTCCCATTTGGGCCAAAAACTATGTTAACAAGTTAACTGGGATTAAAAGTTAAGATGAGTTGATTTGAGGTAATTTAAACGACAATAGAATAAATTGAATAATATTTTATTTATTTAAAGCAAATAACTATTTATAATACAATTATACAGCAATAGAATCGGTATTTCAATGTTTATAATAAAGTGTTTTATCAATAATTATAATAAGAATAATAAGAATAGTTATGAAACAAAAACTTTTTATCGAAATATTAAAATTTATTCACAAATTTATTTGATTTCAAATTCTAATTAAAAAATTTTACGGCATTTGATTTGTCTGTGAAATTAAAGCTGAGTCAGCAGTTGAGGGTCCGGTGCCAGGAGTGCCTTTATAAGTGGTGGCACTATTGCAGGAACGGGCGACGCTCTCAAACAATCTATTAATTAAAGACAATTTATTTGTAAAATTGTGGAAATGTATGCCTTTTTAATACTTTTCTATTTCTGGGGCACATCTGACGAACTCGTGATTCCAGAACTTAAACGACGGGTTTTTTATCAGTTCTATGAATGTGACTAAAAGACCCCACGGGTGGGGGCGGTTCACAATCAGACGCTCCAACAAGACTCGAGTTATCTGTTCCTGAATTGCTTGGGTATTGGTCTCAGCGAACAGATAGAGAAGAGTACAACTGAAGTAATGGGTGTGTGAATTGGGATAACGTAACTGATTGGCGATTGCGTTCAGGAATAGGTACCGACCTTTTAATTAATCAATTCATTTATTAAAATTAATATCAAAAACAAAACAAAATTTATACAAACCTTCGGTATCTAAAGTGACCGCAAGATTTTGAAATATATCCATATGTGAGGAGTGGGCGATAGACGACATACTTATGCTTTTGGGAGGAATCGATTGAATGGCCGATTGGCCGACATATAGAACCAAACCATTGATTAAAGGAGTGTTATAATGGACTGAATCAGTAGTATTACTGGCAGTCGTTTGTTGCAAATATCCGCGCAAATCACTTAAGAAAGTCGCCGGTCCTCTCGTCCGCAAATATGAATCCAAGTCTTTTTTGAACACTTGAGTACCAAAAGCAGCCAAAGCGGTGGACCCACGCGGGGGTTGACTTATTTCAGTCAATGAATCGATTTTCAAATTGGGAGTAAATGGATCGGGAAGTCTCATATTTCGTGGAAAAGCGCTCAGAACAAGATTTCGCATTTGGATTGCATTACAAGGAATGACATCACATAAGCCGTAACAGTACTCACATAAGAATTCTGGGAAATCGTGTAACAGAACTAAAAACACTTTTAAAGTTCCCTAAAATTAAGAGATTTTATAAATTATTTAATCATTTGTTTAACAATTGATTTAAATATTAATTACTTTATAGAGAGAGTCCATAGATTGGGGCAGTTCTACATTTCTGAGAAACGGGGCCTCAAACTTGATTAAGTCGACCAATAGTTGCGCATACATTTGCCAGCCTTTAGTGGGCGCTCCCGTATTGATCGAACCGGAAAGTAGACATTTCTCCATAAAAGTTCGGTGACTAATAAAGTCAAGCCATGCGAAGGCAAAAGACGGCGCTTTTGATGGTCTTAAGACGTGGAGTGTATTACAGAATGCGGTCAACACTTGATATTGAATCGATTCTAGCAATGGATCCAATTGTGACGGATTCAGACCTAACCCGAGTTGATTTTGTTGGAGTAGAACAGATCCGGGAAGACCTAAATTGGTGGGTCCCAACACTAACTCCATAAACAATAAGACAAAAATGCGATAATACGGCAAATGTTGGAAATCTGCTTGTCTTATGTCCTGGTCCTGAGTGGCGACGCCAGCGATTATGTTAAGCACTTTATTCAATAAATTCAATTTTGCAGTCGTTTCAGAGGCAGCGCCCGAAGCAGCAGATGACGACCCGCTGTGTTTTACGAGCATTACTATCAAATGCGTGAACGCATCCAAAGTGTGGAAACATTTGGAGCGGACATCAATTATATTAGAAGAGGCGGGCGTTTGAGAGGTTGAGTTCAATATACGATAACATAATTCGACACACATTTCAGTCGACAATCGGAAGAATCGGGTGATTAAGTCATCGGTTTTAAGAATTCCCTAAAAATTAAAAAAAATATTTTAGAAAAAAGTTTTCTCTAAAAAGAGATAATTGTTTACAATTACCTGAAGATTCATTTGTTGGACATAGAATTGGAATATTTTGCTGGTATTTGCCTGAGAGTGGTATAAATGAATCCATTCCCGAAGCAAGCGTTCAGTTTTCTCGAGAAGGCCGGGCGGGTCGGCATCGAACTGACGCGTCTGATTGACTGAGTCGTGCATTGAAACCATTCCTGAGGGCACCTCATTGTTGACGCCAACGGGCACCGACTGCTGACCCCTCACCTGTTCAACAATTGACTGGATTTCAGCGAATAAGGGATGAGCCGAACCTTTTCCCAAACGGAATAAGTTTTCGATAGTTTGGGGAAAATCGTTTTCATTGATTGTATTTCCGTAGAGTTTAATGAACTGAAGAGTGAAGGCCAGTGCCAAAGGGTTCTGTGCGTTTTCGATTAGTTGAGCCAATTGGTGGTCCATCATCTGGTAGTTTATCAGTGAAGACCTCATCAATACTTCTAACAATTCATCGGGAAGTGACGGTCCATTCGTATTATTGATAAGTCGGTCCAACACTAGTCTTGTGATCTGTTTTGTGGTCCACTGATGAGTGAAAGCTCTGGGATCGGACAGGGCTTTCAAAATGACAAGATATAGATCTCTGGCTCTTCCGATAACCATCATATCGTTAACCCCCGCCTCAACATTAATCATGAGTTCTCCGATCGCTTCCAAAACCTTTTGAATTAATGTAAGCGCGTATACGATATCTCTGGGGTTCTGTCGGGCGAGTAGTAGTGTCTCAGCTATCGATCGAATCGTATTCAAGAACTGTTCGGGTGAACAGAACTGAATTAGACTGAACTGATGCATAAGTGACTCCAATTCGTTGATCAGTTTGTCGTAAATGGCGACCAAAGCGGCATCTGCTGCCTGGGGCGGCACAGGAGGTATCTCTGCGTTGGCGCCAAAGTTTGTTTGCATATTTGAGATGGCGTTTAGATTCGAGTTTTGTACTACCGGAGCCATTGAAGACATATTTGACGTATTCTTAAACTGGGACATTGTTGTGGCGGTCGATCCCATCAGTTGTCCGACTCCTGAATTACTGGTTGTGATAACATTTGGAATGGTGTCAGTTATGGGCGATACAAATCCAGGGATATTTTTGCCCAATTCTTCGTAGACATTCATCTGTTGAGGAGTGACGGGTCCTACTTTCAAACGGATTGCTTCAGGCATTCTCTCGGCCTGATATGTGAGGACAGTTGGATCACAATATCGTCGCCCTTCAGCTCTGGCGGCGCGTCTTATCTCATATTCTGATTTCATTTTTCTGTCCAATTCAGTCAAAGCCTTTTCAATGGCTGTCTTCTGTATGAAACACGTGCACAGATCGATGTTATCGGTGGCGATGGTGTGTGCGGTCGCTTCCACTAAATCTTTAGATATATTAGGTTTTGTAGAGAAGGCTGTCTTCAATGCCTGAGTTATCGAAACAAAGAGCGGGTCTTTGCATGTAATCATAGCCATTCCTGCCGTCAAATTTCTGGTCAGATAGTGTGCGGCTAAACACATACGACTCTCGTCTGGATCTAATGCGAAGTCTTTTTTGATAATCTGTTCAGCAGTTGTGAGACTGATTTTCATACTGCGCTCCACTACAGGAAGAATCCATTCCTGAACTGCTCTTTCAATCGCCGGACGAATAAATTGTCGCAAAACTGGATTCAGATTCAGGAGTTGGAGATTGGGTTGAATTACAATATGTTGTGATAAACCGGTGATTGAATTGACATTAATGTCATTATAGTTGAAGAGTTGCATTCCTGGAGACTGTGTTCCAGTCGATGGCGGAGGAAGGGATGTCTGTTGTTGTTGCTGTTGTTGTTGTTGTGGTAGTGTTTGTGGCATTTGTTGATGACTTTGTTGAGACACCAGTTGTGGCGCTGGAGACTGAGTGTGATGTGGAATAACCACATGTTCTGTGACCACAGGCATGGGTTGCTGTTGTTGTTGCAGTTGTTTCCCAACACCTAATTGTTGTTCAATTTTATTGAAATCACTTTTCAAAACATTTGATTTTCCGACCAAAGAGTTTAGATCTAAATTAAGTGTTTTACACAACACTTCCACTTCAAACTTGAGGTTTAGCTTAAGGCCCGCCTCTTGATGTAGTTCGACCAGTGATCTGATTATAGCCATTGTCCACGGATTGGGTGATTTGAAGACTCGAGACTTCGCACAACTTTCAAGTATTTTGGCAATAAATGGGACGACATATAAAAGCTCTTGAGTTCCCTTATGGTAGGCTTCAATCAAAAGATTTTTGAGGTCTAAGTCAACACTAAGAATCGGTTTATTCTTTGCCAGAGTCAACATTCCTAACCAATGGCCTAAATTCTTGAGAAGAGATCTGTCGCTGAAGTTTGCGATTTCTTTATCACTACTGAGAAGTACTTTAATGTTTCGATGGGTTTCCTTAAGAATCAATTTTGTCAGTTCAGACATTTTTAACATTTCGATGAAATTGGCGTAAAGTGCGTGAAAGTTGGGCTCAATTGAGGCCCTCTTCATCACAAAGTACTGTGCAATCCATCCGTTGTACTGATCGTCATTTCCAATCGCGTCTTTAAACTCTTCTGTCTTTTGTGGTAAATTCAGTTGAGATAAGTTGTTGATAATGAATGCAATCTTGTCCTGAATGGGGTCGGGAGGCACTGAATACATGGTCTCTCCGGCAGCCAATAGTGTGTCAATATTTGTGGCGTTTGCTATCGAAGGACGGGAATTACCAGTTGTTGTAACCACTGATTTCTCGACACCACTTGAAGTAGTAATGGGTGCAGAGGTTGTAGTAATGATTGCATTGTTTATTGTAGTCGTATTCAATGTCGGAGCGATAGGCGTCTGAACTACTCGTGAAGTCGGAGTATTGGTTCCGATAGGATTTGTGAGGTTAAGACCCGAACCAATATTTAAATTTGCGGTCGAAGTGATTATTCCACTCAATTGAGGCAAAGCAGAGGCGGAGAGAACAGAGTTGGGGGTCGATGTCGAGCCCACTATTGAAGGCAAACCAATTGGTGGTTGAGAGGGATTGGCGTTATTTCTCATCGATGGCTCAATCGATTGCGTTCCACATTCGATATATTCGATCAAATGTGGCGGAAAATCTCTGAAATGAGGTATTTGTGCCAAATGTTGACAATAGAGGGGATAGTCTTTTAGTTTAGACTTAAAGCGGTCGAGTGCTGCGATCCCAAAGAAATACATTTTGCTTCCGTGAGGTTTGCGTAATGCCTCCAAAACATACCGGAGCGCAACAACTAATGCCATGTACTTAACTAATCCCATTTGGATTATACCACCGAACAGTTGGGCCGTAATCAGGAGCTCCCGATCCGGATATTGAGGGAAAAAACCATACTCTTTGAAAAGGTTTCTAATCATACACGTGAAGACATCCCTCTCTCTTTTCAACTGTGAGTCCTGAAAGCGTCTGAGCATATCAAGCACTTCATCGATGGACAGACTGCCCGACTGTTGCTGATTGTATATGCGTTGAAAATAAGAGTCGGCTTCTTCTTCGATGTCAATACTGACAGTCTGTTGCAAATCAGGAAAAATTGCGGCCAAATCTCCGACTACTTGTTTCATACGATCGCCCGCCTGTGGGATGACATTCACTGAATTACTCGAAACAGTTGTCGGGTTTTGTTGAGAACTCATTCCAATCGGATTAGTAGAAAATGGAGGCCTAACTGATGGCGTAAACGAAGAGTTAGGGGTCTCTGGAGTTTGACTTATGTTTGAATTATTGATTCCGATTTCTGAAAGAGTCGATTGCGAAGGCAGTTGTGGTCGTGTCTGAGTAGAGGGCTGACCAATGGTGGGCAGAACTCCAAGGGATGTCTGTCGGGGAACTTTCGACAAAAATCGGTTCGAATTGCCAACCATTGTAAGTATGGCTTCATTTACTTCTTGAGACATTGGCGTACCATTAATGGCACCATTAGAAGGGGTGTTGACATTAGTAACAATCGACTGCAGACACGTCAACATTATGGCTAAGGTTTCTGCGGGCAAATTAGTGAGAGTAGGGGTCGACTCAATGGCATTGGAGGCACCCAACAGAGCAGAACAGCGCCGATTAAGAAACACAATACAGGCGTTTACGAATGTCTCTCCATTGCACTCAATCTTATCCATAAGCCATTTGTCGAGTTTGAGATATTCGCGACGGGAGGCCAGACACGCCAAGTCTATCACAAATGGATAACAGTTGCCATTCAACAAAATACTCAACGCTTTCAAGTCTTGTGCCACATCCAGAATACGAGAGAGTCTCTGCTGCTGTTCCTCTTGGGGTGACTTTATATAATACTCGCACATCGCCTGAAGAAGTATTTGTTTGGCCCAATTCGTATTCTGTGTCACATTCGGCGCCAATTCGTTTGTATTCCAAATCGTGTGAAGAATTATAGCGGCGTTCGCGTGATTTCCAAGAAATACAGGTATTCCGAGAGCTAAGAGTTCATTCTTGACGACAGAGTTTCCGTCGCGACAGCCCAACAATCCCAGAGCTACTAAATCGGGGCACTGTTGGAGCGGCCATTTGAAGAGTTCCATCACTTGTGAATAGAATACTGAACTCATATTGATTTGAGTCGTCATTTGGTTGTAATTAATGGAACAAAAATCGACTAAAATTTGATAAAATCGTTGATATTTCCAAGAATTAAGTTCTGGAGAAGACTCGAAGTCGGGCTGACATTTCAATACATCCAAATGTGGCACTAATTGGTCGATCGGTGACTCATTTCCAGGTCCCGGTCCTGTCGGAGAACTGGACAACAGTTTTGCGATCAAATTGTTTTTAATGCACTGAACGATAAAACCGAACTGAAACTCGACGTTATGTGACCACAATTTCTGGAAAAATATGACTCCCAATACGTAGAGACCTGTGGAGAGACATTCAAATTAAGCATTTAAGGGAAGTGAGTGTAAGGAAGAGGGAAACCTTGTTTATCAGTAGTACACAAATTGATGCAAAACTGCCAAAAACGCTGAAAACAGTAATTATTTTTAGCGAACGACTGATTTGTGAACATTTTTTTACTGTTAGGTATAAACACTTCGTTGTCTATCACTTGAATTATTTCAGTTAAAGGCGATGCAGAAGACATTATTTCGCGACAAATGTCTGCAAATGTGTCTATTTCTTCACAACGCGGTTGTCCTGACTGTTGGCCATCGTTTGGACGGATTTGTGGGTTCTCACAGATCGCACACAATATTTTTGCACAAAGTTTTGGCGTAACATTAAATTGTTTGACCACTTCTGCAGTCAGAGAGACGCCGCTCTCATTGACTATCATTCCGGCGATTTGGTCGTCGGTAAGAGTGGCCGCACTCGAGGATAATGACAACCCTTCCATTTGTAACGACTCAACACCAAAGTCCTCAACGAATGGCAAATGGAGTAAATTTATTGAATTGGAGACCGATTTGTGGTCTAATTTTAAATCTATTCAAAAGAAATGTTTTAATGAAAGAGTCAATCGTTTAGTCATAAGAAGTGTTACTTTTGGTAAGTTTTTGAGACAAAGCCTTATTCTCGGCGTTTGTCTGAGCGATAATATAATGCGTTAATTCATTAAAAGAGTTCAAATCACTGTTGAGTCCAATGTCTAGCAACTGGTCGGCGGCCACCGGACAGGACTTAGTTTTGTCAGTCAAGGCTACCAAAAATGCCGCCTTTTGTGTGTCATTCAGTTTAAGACATTTGCAGATCTCAGAGACATTTACGGAAACGATTCCTTTGAGCGCACAATCAATAAGTGTTATCCAATTCGGTCGCGAAAAGAAGTCTAAGTCTGTGAACAACTGTTGTAATAAAGAGATTCGTTGAGAATCTGTTGTAGAAGTGATACTCAGCAGAAGACACCGATATATCTGTCGCTCACATTCAAAGCCAAAGTCACTGATTAACTGTTCCAAAGATGAAAAACAATTGAATAAATAGGAGATAATCGGAATGATTGGTTCAAACCTTAATGAGATGATTGACTTGTGTTTTGTAGTACTTCTTATTTAGACAGACATTGATGTGAGCGTTGATGTCATTGATGGCTAACGAAAGAGAGTCCATACATGAGGTCTTCATTATGAAAACTGGTCCCGAGACAGGTCTTCATTATTCGAGTCCACATTCATTCGTATGGAACCTGTCGTCGATGTCGAGACCAACACTCACTTAACTGTTCCAACACTTACTATCACTCAAACTATTATTGTCTGAAACTAATTAACACTAATTATCATTAAATCAAGTCTTAAATCAAATAAAGTTTTTATTAAAAAGATTTTAATTTATTAAAAATAAGCCGTAAATACGTTTAAAGTAATGGCGAACACAAAGAAAACATCAGAAGAGATGACAATAGACTGAAACCAAACTAAACCTAAACCTGTGCTCACTATTACTCAGACACTCAGACACTACTCAGTCGTCAAACATATTGTCGATTTACTAAATGAATAACCTTTGTAAAAAGTTTAAGCACAAGAGGTCACTACAATCAATAACACAAAATTGGTTGGTACTTGTTTGTGACTTATTATGCAAGGGACTTAGTTTCTTGGAACCTCTTTATTTCAGCGATTGTTTGACTATTAATAAAATGATTGAAATATTGAAAAGATTTTTATATCAAACATTTGATACTTCTGTCCAAACAATGGTTTGTGTCTTAAATGTGATCACAGACTAAGAGAAGTTACCGCTGAAGAACAAAATCGTTTAAAGAATGACTTTTATTCTGTTGTCTTAAATAAAAGCAATTACCGATCTACCTTGCTTACAACCTGGGTGGGGTAGTACGTGAATTGACAATGGGGTAGGGTTATATCACGTTTTATACCCCCATAACAACTAGCACTTTATGTAATCTATGGGGTTATAAGCGGATTGAAATTGGAAAACTGTAACAGTTTTGTAAATAATTTTATTATAAAATTTACAAAATGTATAACTATTGGTTCCACACCATTTCTCCAAATCTCATTTAACAAATTCCCAGATAACCAATCCCACTTAACCAAAATAGAGTTAACCAAATTCCAACTGACCAAATCCCATTTGACCAAAAATTAAAATAAGGTAAATGTTAAACTCTATAATACAGAGGATTTAGGATTTTCAAGTAAAATAATAATTCAAATAGTTGTTATTTAAGAGAACCGACAAATTTAATAGCTATAATTTAATTGATGCTTTAAAAATTTATAGCTATATTTGTTTTTGTTTTAGCATACTCATTTTTGGTACTTTGGGACTTTATTTTCTTTATTGGCTAAGTGGGATTATTTTATTTGGTTAAATGGAATAAAAACAAGTGGGATATAAATTTTTGGTAATTTGGGATTTTGTTAAGTGAGATTTGGAGAAATGGGGTGACACCATCATCAAGGGGGGATCAGCCATTTATCCCCCTTGTCGCGAAAAATTTTAGAAAATCCCCACTGACAGCATGCTAGAGTGCAGCGAATAGCGTTTGTGGCAAAAGACACAAAGTCTGGCTTTAGAAATACAGGTGTGCATTAGTTATTGGAAAGTGTGACTAAAATTAAATAATTTGGAAATTTGTTAAATAAATAAGAGTTTTATTAAAATTATAATTTATAAATAAATTATAATATAAATTAAATATAAAATGAATATTAATTCAATAATTTAATAAATAATTAAGACAATTAAGATATTTTTTATTAATAATTTCACCTGTACATACTAAAGCCAGACTTTTTGTCTTTTACCACAAATGAAATCCGCAGCACTAGAGGTACCACCCTATCGCCCCGCGAAACGCTGCTCCCATTTTTTCGCCATTTAAACTGTTTTTCTGAAACAAAGTTGATCTACACATTAACAAAAAACGTTCCGATACATTTTTGATTTTGAATAACTTTTTAATTAATTGTTTGTTTTTTATAAACAAGGTGTTATTTTATCTATCAAATATCTATTTAAAAAACTATAACAAGATATAAGACCTAAACTGTGACACTTTCACGCAAAATGGACTCGACTGGTGAGAGTGTAT
>JAQGBR010000586.1:0-12165 GCA_034698525.1 Achipteria nitens | reverse complement strand
AAAATATATAATACATAGAAATTAGCAAAACATTCAAATAATATCGAAAATCTATTTTCTTTTGAGGTATTAATAATAGTATTCTTTATCTAAACATTAGAAGTCTATAAATAATGACAAATCATTTACCGAATAAAAAGCATCTTTTCTTAGACTCTAATCATTTGAATGGACTTCAAATTAATAGTTCCTTTTTTCAATAGATATTAAATCAGAATATCTGAACAAACTATACGTACTTTTCTTTTTATTTATGTATATTTTGAGAATCTTTTTCTCTTTCTTTTCAAAAGTCTTATTATAGGAGAGAATTAGCAGAAATTTTTTATGAAAAATATCTTCAATTAATAAACAGTTTTATACCTTTCCTGTCATCAATAGATTAGAAAAGTAAAACAGAAACCAAAATAATTTCTTTAGACTTGTTTTGATTGCGTGAATCGTATATCGAGTGCGAGTGTCTTAACCGACAAATTCCAGACAAACATTGAACTCAAATCTCATTTTTCATACTTTTGTTTAAAATACGAAATCTCTTTGAATCCAAATGTTTGGAATAACACATATTCTGTTCACAATTAATCATTTTGTTTAACACTAATTATAATATAATTTTGTAAATATATTTCTTTCATTTCTTAAGTAAAAACCAAACAAAATATCATCGAAACGAACGGTGCGAACGATTGTGTCAGACATTCATAGCATAATAGATGACTCCTTGGGATTGGTTTTCATTCGTTGTTTCGCTGTTAGTATTGTTTTCCGTATTAATGACTAGTTTTTTTGTATCATTAGTTTGTTGTCTATTAGCTGTCGTTTCGGTTGACTTCACGTTTGTGTTTGAATTTGAACTCAAATTCTTAGCGAATAACAGATCGGAAGAGTGTTTAGGAGAAGAACTGGCCCCCTCTGGAGCGCCTCTTTCGTCATTGGAAGACATCATTGGCTTAGCATTCGTTGGCATCGATGAAGAGTTCGTCTTTTGTTTAGCTTTGGACTGGAATTGCTGTTCGATTTGGCGTTGGATTTGTTGTTTCAACTGATCTCTACTGACATTCGCCGGCAATCGAATCACAAATCCGTCTTCAGATCGAATTGCATTCATTTGGGACTGACTTATCAAAGAAGACGGACGCGGAAGAGTTCGACTCGTCTGCTGTCCAGGCATTGTCTTCGTATGCGTCGAATGTAATACTTGTGACGATTGGGTTGATTCTGGAGTTTCGTTCATATATTTAACAGACATTGGATTTTGGGGTTGAAATCGGATCTGAACGATGTGTGGCTTCTTTGGTAATGTATTACTCAACTGTTGATTATTATTTGAATAATTATTTTGAGGCCAAGAAGTATGAGAACCAGACATTTGGGAACCAACAGCACTATTAATAGGGGTTTGCATTTGTTTAAGTATTTCAGTGGTTGACTCGAATTTAGGTCGGATTCCTCTAACAGACGGTCGTCGCGCAAATCCAAAAGATGGGTCGTCTTCTTCTGTCATCGAATACCGCTTTTTAATCCTCTCTGTCCTCTGTATGTCCTGCTGTACAAACTGTTCCAATTCATCTTTGGTTAAGTTCTGCGGTAAAGCATTTTGTGGTGGCGTCTGATTATTACTATTATTGTGATGAATTGGCGGCACTGGTAGTGCACCCGCTGTAGGCATTTGATTCAAGATATGTGGATAAGCGTTAAGACCATCACGTCTTCTAATTTCACTCGGATTTGGAAACTCGTTGTTATGCTGTTGGATGTGGTAGTGATACGGCGGTGGCTTCTTATGTTGAGGACCTAATGTTTGAGTCATTATTGGGAGCCGAACACTAAGTCTTTGTTGAACCGGTTGTAGACCAGACATATGGTTATACATTACATGGACTGGCATTGTATGAGTCGGTGGATAACGTGGGGTATATTGTGGTCGATTTTGGTAGTAAACGGTCTGCTGTGGGGACACCGGTCTCATCGATGTTGAAACCATTGGCGGGTTCGGAGATAAAGACCTTTGAATCGGTGGGTTTTGGTTCGGGTAAAGAACTTGTGAACTATTATTATGTGAATCCATATTATATGCGTTCCATTGTTTAGGAATTTCGCCGTTTCTGTTGAGCGAAAGGTATTGATTATTATTACTGACGTTTGGATTATTTCTAAGAATTTGCAAATTGTTGGACATCTGTGCGGTGGCGAAGTTGGACAGTGAGGCCGTTCGCTTCGAAGGAACTAAAGCCTTGGGCTCTGAGGTATATTCGATGATAAACTCATCGGCGGACCAGTTATTAGAATTTGGTTGTGTGTGTGATGTTTGTTGTGTTGGAGCTCTCGTCGGTGCCATTGGGGGACAATTGTCTAAATTGGAAGAATTTTCAAAGACTTGATTTGAATTTTGTTTGATTTCAACCGAAGATTCATTAATTTGTTTAACATTATTATCATTAATATTATTACTAATCGTTTGAGTAATCACTGGATATTTCGGATTATTTTGTATAAAAAAATGACTGACTCTATGACTCTGTTTCTGTTGTTTCTCCCCATCAGAAGTGTTGTCACTTTTAATATTATTGGAAAACATATTTTCATAAAACTGAAGATTACGTCTAAAAGAATTGGAGTGATTTGAAAGCAATTCATTACTTTCTTCGTTAGTAAACAAATTGATTTGTTTTTGTTCACTATTGAGCTCAGCATCCGTTGGTTTCTTCTCATTATTCGATTCATTTTCATGTATTTCAGTTGTCTTCACATCTTTTTTGTCGATATTATGTGTAACATCTGGTGATGAGACCTCTTCTTCTTTTTCTGCTGACACTCTTTTGACATCGCATTCAATATTCTGTTCATTGGGTTCTTCACAATTCAATGACTCATTTATATCGTAATTCATTGTTTTTCCAAATGAATCGTTCAATTGGTCTGATTTTGTAGACCTGTACTCACTCTTTGACTGACAATTCATAACACAATCACTATTTTCCTGATAACTGATGTCTTCACTGTTTTTAGTGTTAATCTCATTAAAAATACTTTTATTACTGTAGACCTCAAAATTGTCGTTATTATCATTAGAGTCAGTATTGATCAGAATAATGGTGTCTTGAGATGTAATACTGGAGTCACTCTGAATGTCTTGTAGAGATCCTGTAGGACTAGAATCATTGCCGTCATCTGACGTAATGTCACTCAACTCACTCTCAGCTAATTTAATATTTGATTCACTGGTTTTGTTGTTTGGAAAATGAATGGGAAAGTCTTCGGGACAGAGATTTTCTTCGGGCAAACTTATATGGCTTCCTATCGCCTGTAATATCGCATCCTCTTTGAGAACACCGATTATCTGTTCCTCTTCAAGGCTTTCGTTGTTGTTTAAGATCATTGACTCCCACTTAGAACTAAATTCGTTTAAAAATTTTTGTTCACTTTTGATGTTAGACTTGAGAAGAGTGTTGTTGTCGTCGTCTTCTTCGTCGTCGATATAATTAATGCTGAGATCGTTATCGAAAGCACACAAAGAGTTTGCGATTAAGTCTCGATAGTCAGGCGGCGGATCGAATGGCAAAAAGTCCTGGTATTCGACGGGGGGCTCAAACATATAGCCCTGAACTTCAACTAAATTAAAATCAGTCGGAGATTTAAGGGCTATAATTTGTGGCATCAGATTCTGAGGCCAATCATCACAGAAGACTTGCATCGTTTCACTGAATTTCACTCTTTTTCTTTCGCCATTAGTTTTGACCCCTTTCTTCAGTAGTCCTTTCAATTGTTTCGGACGACTGGTTGTTGTTGTGGTCATAGTCTCTGACTTATTATTATTTAAATTATTTGAATCATTATTTTTATCGATATTATTGTTATTTTGAGAATCAGTTATACTTTGGTTAGAATTTTCATTAATAGTTGTCTTAATAGTTGTGTCAGTAATTAGTGTCACATCATTTGATTCGGTTTTGACAACAGTTTCGATAATAATCACTTCATTATCAGAGCCACAGATCGATTCACTGGCGCTCTGAGCGGTATTAGAGTCTTGTGACGGCTCTTCACGCATACCGTCGACTCCATCGTCTATATGTCGACTGTCTGAGCAAACATCTGGTACCTGAGTGGCGTCGGCATCGATGCTACGCATGCCATTCACTCCATCCATTGTAATACCATTGAGTTGAGTGACTCGATTCACAACAGTTGTGGCAAAGTCTTGCTCAGACTCAGAGTTGTCGCCGCACTCTATTGTCTTTGACTCAATACAATTGTCAACATCTGGTCTAATGGTAGGAACAACATTCGGGTCAGAGTTGTGATCGCCGTTGGCCTCAATTATCACTTGATTTTCTACTAAATCACTATTACTTGCATTTTGTGATAACTCTACTTCTGCTGATTCAGACATTGCAGACAATTATTATATAATAAACTATTATATCCTTTTTCTATTGGGCCTCTCATTAACTAAAATAACACAAAAACAATAATAAATAACTTAAGAATAACTTCAAAGTCATTAATCATAGATATAATAATCAATTGAATATTAATATAAAATAAAAATACATTTAAAATAAATATCATTAGAAATAATCGCATAAATTATTTGTCTTTTTGTTTGTATTCGTAGATCAGATGATAAAAGGCTAACATTTCAAAAGGAAAGATCATATCTTTAGTTAATGAGAAATAGATTTGAAATCAATTTTCTCATTCATTCATAGCTTTTAGGTATTAATTAAAGTTAAAAGAAAATCACAAAAAAACCGGAATTCAATTGTAATCAGAGTTTTTAGATTTGGTCTGAAATTAAACTTTTTCTTAGAATTTAATTCCGAGACTATTATTTCACTTCAAAAACAATTCAATGAAATTTTGTAAAAAACTAAAAACCCTTTTCATCGCAAACGAGTCTATCATTAATTTTAAATTACTTTTTTCTCTCTTCACTACTCCTTCTTCTTCTGGTATGAGCTCTGAGAGACCGAATCCGAAAAACTATTTCTTATTTAAAAGCTTAGATTTTATTAGATTTGTTTGAAATATTTTTACTAAAAATTTGCGTTAAGTTATCCTATTGTGAGATACCAGAGCTATCGGCATCACTTGAGTCTAAAACTTCCATTCTATGTATTTTCAACATTGAATATACAGACGAATAGATTTATTCTTTGGAACTCTTCTCCAAAATACAAAGAAAACAATATTTTTGCCAAAAATATTCTTTGCAAATAAAAATGGATATTATATTTGAAAATATTGTTCGCAAACAACTGATCTCTTGACTGAAAATTAAATTATGCATGCTAAATTCGATTTAATTAATCGGTAATTATTTTTTAATATCTAATAAAAACTAAATACAAAACAATTGTCAAAAATAATCAAAAGTCATAAACCCTTTAAAATGACTACAATTATGTAAAACTAAAAAAAATAAAATGTTTTCCCAAAAAAGAGCATGGTATTTTTATAGAAATCGATTCTATATGTCTAAAGATGAGAGAAAAATCGATAGCAATTAATGTTTGGTGTATTGCAGTGAACAAAATGTTGTGTTGAAAGCAATATATTGAATATACCTTGGAGTCTGTCCTTGACTTTTACCTGAAACTACGCTTTCGAAGTACGTGTTGTAAATTTCAATGACGTTAATGCCTGAGCACAACATTTCATTGCGGATAAATCTATTAGACATAATATTCTGTGCTTGGATTCCATATCGACACACATAACAACATAGAGTATGTCATACTTTGGTATTACTAACACTAATATTGAATACCTGTTGGACTGCAAAACAAATGAAGCCAATGATTATGCGCTCAAACATTCATTTCAAATCAAGTTTATAAATGTTTAGAATTGAAATTCTTTATAAACTAACCTTAATTCTAATCCAAACTACTTTTTTGTGTCCTTCGACTCGTCATTCAATAACTTCAGTGGAAATATAAGATTTAATGTTATCTTCTGTTCACTAATTTCAATGAAAAGATGATTCAAATCAATGATCAAATCAATGGCTATTAACAAAAATCACTAAAACATATCATCATTTCATTGAATTTTTAATTTTTAAAAAGAATCTGTAACTCAAAGAGACTGTACCTCAAAGTACTTTTTACTTATAAATCAAACGGTAATCTCCTAAATATGTTCTACCAAATGATCGCTTTATGAAATGATCAAGGTAGTTCATTTTCAATGTAAACTTTGATCGCTTTTTTGAATGTTTTCCTCACAATTTTGACAATTGAAAGAACCCCTGGGCTATAACCAAGTCTACAAAGAAATCGTGTTTAAGGGACAGCGACAAAGAAAATTCAAGGATAGCCCACATCTAATCACTAGAATATAAAACTTTTCCACATTAATGGTGGAGACAATTGTTAACAATTATTGAAATATTTCTCAAAACTAACAAGATATTTTATGTCTATTATATTTTAAGATAATTGTCGCCATAAATGATTGAAAAATAAATGAAAGAAAAAAATAGTTTAATTAGAGTTCAGTTAACTGTTGTTCTCACGTGTATTGACATCAATCGACAAATTGATAATTAATATCACGTGACTATCATTACAACTAATGTTTACTTCATTTTTAAAATCTAAAATCCAAAAGACATCGAAAACTAAATGTGAATCTCAAATATTAAATGTAATTTTCACAATAAATTAACTCATTTCAAATTGAATTAGCCTACAGTACAGAATAAACTCAGAATAAAAGTCCATTAAATGTGATGGAAAATCATATAGAATTGAATTTGAAAGCACTCAGAACTAAGTTTAAGAAATTGACTTAAGAAACGATTCGATTGTTTTTAATAGATTTCTGAGTTATGAATAAAATAAATGTTTGAAAAATAATAAAAAACAAATTTTGTTTCTAATAAAAGTTTATTTGCATTCATGTCATTTGATTAATGTTTAGTTCATTTCATTAAATTATTAATTATTGAACGGAAAAATTGAATTGAATTTAATTGAGTGGATGTCTCCATACATTCCCGATATCTAAGCTCTTCACTGAGAATATCCTTTTTTTAGTCTCAAATATTTAAAAATTAATATTTAAAACATATTTTATGAAATTTTATATATACTTGCAATCAAAATATTCACTTCAGGCAAAATGTTTCTAAATATAAATCAATATTTTAATATCAATCCATTGATTGTGAATCTATGGGTAATATATTGAGAGATATTTTATTTTTGAAAAAATTACAAAAATTTAGTTTTATCTGAAGATTAGTCTCTGAATTAGTGATCGAAATAATGAGATAAATAAATAAATTGAAATAAATTTTAAAAATAAATAATTAAAAAGTTGAACGAATCGGTAATAAATTGGTTTCAGGAAAAATAAATCTCAATTTGAGGCAAACAGATCTTCGCGGCTAAAGACGTATTGAGTGACGTTTTGGTTTCTATGGTTTAGACCTCCTTTTGCAAGCATTACATCCATTTAGAGAATATGCGATTTTGTGATTACATTGAATTTTGGAAACATTCAAATGTTCAAAATCAAGAACAATCAAACTTTAAAACTTAACCAGGACATACCCAAGAATAAAAATAATACAGATTTTGATTTAAGAAAACACATTTTGAATAATAAGCGAATGTTTTGGTAGTGTTTTAAGTAAATTGATTTTAATGTTAGTCAATGTTAGCGATTGGAAAGCGTTGGAAATCCCAAATCCCAGCCAATGGGCGGCAACTAATGCTATGGCTGTGAGAGAAGCTTCACATTCAATAATACAGAGTGTAATGTGTTGTGAGGCCTAACTCTGATGTTTCCAAAAATAACTGAATGGTAAGTTATGTTCTATTTTTAAACCGGTCAACAAAAATAGATTTCATTCATACGTTCGCTGAATACAGTCTTTACTTTTTTAAGTTTAACTTTTATTTACTATTCGCTAATTTATTGTTTATTAATAATAATCGTTTAGATTTAGTCACTATTGATATGCGATCTAATACTCAGTATTAGCGTTAGTGGTGTACAGTTTGTATACCTTTCCTACGACTAAATACATAGTTTTAGTCTTCAATTCAATCACTGTTTCACTGCTATTGCAATGTATTTCATCTGTTTTTATCGCTCTTTGCTTACGATTCTTATTATTATTTATTTTTTATAAGAAAATATAAAATTAGCAAAACATTTCCTTGAGGCTATTTTACAAGATTCAATCGAAACTTTTAAAAATAATTGTTTTACACTTTTTAATATTTACAACAAATTATTTTTTGATTGCAATTAATATAATATTTTGTGATAATTCTCACAAAATATATGATAAATGTTTATATAGAGTCTAAATAATGTTGGAATCATTTATTAATATTATTATTATTATAATATTTTTTGCCAATACTTGTCTTGTTTTTCTAATATCTCATATGTTTTTCTCTGTTTGTTATCAATTTGTTATCTCAATGTTTGAAGAGATTAATAGTTTACAAAATAGTCGATTAGTTTTAATAAACTATTTTTTTATTTAACTTATTATCAATATTTTCGAAACCAAAGAGCCTTTTATTTACGAGATATTGTTTTTATTTATGTTTTAGACACTAATCGATTGAAAATCAATTGATTTGGAGTTTGATATTTGAATCAAATGTTTAGCATTAGTTTAAGTGACTACAGATTCAATCGATTCCAATGAAAACTTGTTTATTCATTGTATCGCTTAATAATTCACTTGATTTCAAGTATGTTTGCAGTACTTCTCTGGCCTTCATTTTTGGTTATCTAAGAAAAAAAGTTTTCTCGAAATTAAAAACTTATTTCAGATATTTTTTTTGAGTTTAAATTATATTCCGATTGATTTGTGATTATAAATATTAAAAACATTAATATTGATCTCAAGGTATTTTTCGTCTAATATTTGCCAATCAGTTGATATGTGCACATATGTGACAGGTGTTGTCCACTCAGACTGTTTACTACTCCAAACCCAATGTGTTTCCTATTTTTGCTTTAGAAAGAAAAAACTAAAAGGGATATACTTTTCTACTTTTTATTATTATATCGTATTTTTGCTTATTTTGATCTTATTGTTAGTTTTGTCGTTACTCCTACTCCTACTACTCCTGACTACTTTTCACTCAAAATTACTCACAAAATATTGAGTCCTTGAAATCTGGTCAAACACTAACTCTCTCTCCCCTTTGCCTTCACTCGAATGTCCACTCTATTGGAAAATTCTTCAAATAGAGGAAAGGGTTTACAAATAAATTGTCGATAATACTGACGACAACCCCTGTCTGAACGCAATCAAATTGCAAAATAAACCATTGACTTAGATGTTAGTCGATTATTCGTTTCTTGTATTCATTTGATTTGATAACAATTTTAGATTCTAGCTTTAATTTGAGAATGTCACTAATGTGACCAAAATGACCAAGATCACTGTGAACTGATCACTGTTTATCTTGAATTAGTTATTTTTCAACTTTTAATTCTTATTCCTTAAAATATTATGAGAATTGTCTCAATCATAGTCTCCATCTCTCGTTCTCCAAACCAAACAAATTTTCTCAAAGTATAGATTTCAGATTAATTATATGATTGAAAAATAATTAACATTTAATTTGTAGCCACAAAAAGAATTAAAAATATCAAATAAACTTTTCTTATACAAAGTTGAGCAAGAACATCTCCTTGAAAGATAATTAAGAATATTCAATGCTTACATAAATATTATAATTTAATGAACTATTTATTAGACTAAGAACTGATTTTATGTTATTTTAAATATTAATAAATAGTTATATAAAACTATATTTTAATGATATTTTATAGAATATTTTTATTACATTAAAAAAGGTTCAAAATTTCAATTGAATTACCAATGCATATTATATTACCTATAGCAATATTATATTAACAATGAAAAGATTAAGAACCAAATTTGGAATTTGATATTTTGAAAATATATAATGTTACTTTTATCTAGTTTAATTGATTAGCGATCAAAATATATTTGGCGAAAATCGCGCCATTATTACCCCCATTCAAAGAGTTTGATAAACTCAGCACAAGTTTTCCACATTTAATATGGAGTTTAATTACCTTCTTATTACTTCTTATTCAGGATTTTTTTTGAGTCAAACCCTCGAAAATTGTAATTAAATATTGAAATTTATTATAAGATTTGGTTGAAAAGAATCTACAGATCTGTATATCTAAGTTTGATCTCCAAAGTTATTCTAATGAGGCCTTAATTCTCAATTGAATTCCTGGAGGTATAAATGGGACCAAATTCGTCGGTTTTACTCTAATGTTTGAATGTTTTTCTCTTAAAATTAGTTAATCTATGAATTGTTTATGAGATATAGAGACCCATTGCTTATTAGAAGTGTTTCACAAATACATTGCAATTAAGTTTTCATTAATTGAAGAAAACTAATAGAAATCAAAATTAATGCTTAATTTTTAATATATAGACAATTACTTCGAATTACAGAAGATATACAAAACAATTAGAAAAATATTTTAGTGTTACTTAATTTTTTTTCATCTAATTTATGGACAAACACTTGTCTACAGGATTTCTGTCAAAAATTTCCTCAACTTTTCCTTGACTTTCATTTATCTGTGGTTTTCATTCGATAAAAAATGTATTCAATATTTCTTAAGGAAAAAGTGCTTCAATTACTTCTCCGGTATATTCATTGTCCTTCCATTTTCTGCGATAATTAATTGCTTTCCGTTTTATTAATTTATTTTAAATTTTTTTTATTTCAATGTTTGTTACAGTATTTTCTATTAAAAGTATTGTTATTTTAACAAATAATCATTGAGTTTAGAGAAGTCAATGTTTGCAAATTAAAAGTCAAGATATTATTTTATTCAATAAATTTAATTAAGAATAGAAATAATTTAAACACTTATTTAAAATTAAGTCTTAGAGCAGTTATAGATCTATAGATAAAATCTATTTTCTTTTAATTATTGCAGTTTATTAATAATTTGCTCAGAGCCGTGACTTTCAATTTGAAAACTAGTCACTTATTTTTCGAAATTCAGTAACCATTTGATAAAAATAGTTGTTATTTAAAAAAACTATGACTTGATTTTCTAATATTCGTATTGATTTTCGTTAATTTGCTTAATATTGAAATTTATTTTAAGTATACTTAATTTGTTTTGTTCAAAAATCAACATGGTATATCAATCATAAAAATTATTCATTCAATATAATATTATGAATAATTGGATATTTTCCTTAATCCTTGAAAATTTATCAAGTTCAAATATAAAGCGTAGGTCATTATCAGTCTGCTCAATACATCTACTTTTAATGATTTAGCATAATTGAACATGATCAATTATTAACAATCTGACAATTCTCAGATTTGAAATCACTTAAATGTTATTCAAAATAATATATGAAAAATGAAAATAATAAATATTTCAAACAATTGTAAAATATATAAATTGAAATAATAATTTATTTTTCATTTTGAGCTAGATGAGAAATGTCATTTCAATTAAATTAAATGTAAGCATTGAAAAAACGAAGGACTCACTTAATTTAGCTTTATTTGTATTGACTGAAATACAAACTGTTTTTACAGCTGAAAAAATTTCCAAATCATGAAAACTGATCTTAAAATAAATTAGATAATCGAAGCTTCGCTCTTTGAAAAAGTATCAAGGGAATTGAATTTCAGTTATCTCAAGATTAAAATGAACAAGAGCCAGGAAAGTTATCCACAATATATTTACTAAAATATTGGTCAAAAGGAAACCGGATTTAAATTAGAAATGTACTAAAATATGTCGTTTTTACACTCCTCTATACCCCCAATAATTCACCCAAAAAGCACAGCCATATTACAGTCCCTCTCTATCTCCATATTTTTATTCAGGTATTGAACTTAAATAATATTTTTGAAGTGATTGTCGAAACATTTCTTGGATTTGTGTTTTTTGTGTTGAAAATTCAATTTAAGCTAAAGATGTGATCAATGCTTTGGGCGAAATACGAGCAAAAAATTATTTGTCCCTTTTATTGCTTGGATATTGTATATTGTGGGCAATTCAATGATTCAAAGACACTTTTGGAGGCATTCTTTTGTCCACTTTTCTACTAATTTTATTATTTAGCAAAAAGTTTTCACTTTGAAAGTAAAATTTTATGAC
>JAQGBR010000585.1:0-12171 GCA_034698525.1 Achipteria nitens | reverse complement strand
AGTAATTTCGATACATTGAGTAATGTATCAAATAAAGATAGAGATTTTGAAACTAATGAACACAATGACGTCATCAGTATTCAATTTCAGAAAAATTGCTTCCAAGTTATAATGGAGATATTTTAAGCTTATGTCAGCGTCTCATAATAGTTGTCTTCTCTGACATCATTTCGATCAACCATCGGTTCCAAATACCTCGACGAGCGGTAATCGAAATATCTGAAATATAATGTCTTGTATAGCAATCTACAGTCTATCAATATCAAAAAGCTATATCGTATTCTCTCTGTCTTTCTTTTGTCCCTCACTATCTGTCCATGTCTTCTCTCTCTCTCTCTCTCTGTCTTTCTTTTTATCTCTTAATTAAAATTTCTTTAACTCTTAGTTATGAGAAATAAAATGATTTATTTAATAAAAGCGTAATTATAAATAACAAATATATTTGAACAAAACGTATATCGTATTCTCTATGTCTCTCTCTGTTTGACTCTCTGTCTGTCTAACTCTCTTTCTCTCTCTCTCTCTCTCTCTCTTTCTCTGAAAAATATCAGTAAATCATTTTGCTTGTTATTTATTTTTAACACCTCGTTTAACATCGGCTTCAGTGACACGACACTTGAGTTACATTTAGTTAAAGTTTGTTAATTTCAATAAATTATTAATATTTAAACAAATGGTCAGAATTTGTATTAAAGGGGGCCTAATATCATATACTCTAACATTATACATTCTTTTGCATAAAAAAATTTGCTTTAATTTATCCAGTTCGAATATTAGGTTGGATAGATTGATACTTTAATTTGCACCAACTTCAGGAATGAACAACTCAAGATAAATTTTTGTATATTGCTTTAATTTATCCAGTTCGAATATTAGATAATTCATTAATGGGTAACTCTTCTTCAGGTAATCCAATATTAAATTATCCACAAATATTAATTTTTTCGATATTCTAATTACCAGGTTTATCGTTGGTTTATGTCAAAAAATCTATCCTCATTGGATACATTGGTACTTTAATTTGCACCAACTTCCAGAATGAACACCTCAAGATAAATTTTTTCTAGTGCTTTAATATATCCAGTTCGACTATAAGATAATTCATTAATGGGTAACTCTTCTTTACGTAACCCAATATTAAATTGTAATCACCAGGTTCATCGTTGATTTATGACAAAAAATCTATCCTCATTGGATACATTGGTACTTAAATTTGCACCAACTTCCAGAATGAACACCTCAAGATAAATTTTTTCTATTGCTTTAATATATCCAGTTCGACTATTAAATCCAACATTCAAGAACCGTTTAATTCTTAAAAAAAATGTCTCCTCCACTTGTTAAAAGCTAAAATTGATCTGGGGTATTGGAGAAAGAAAGTGTGGCGTTTTGGTTGCATCGACAATTCAGTTTGTATGTGGTTCCAAATAGAATCCTCAACTGAAAAATTCAAGAACCGTTTAATTCAAGAACCGATTAATGTTTGTCATAAATCCAAAATTTCTGAACACTGAATTAGCAACGATTTAAATAAATATCTTAAGAATTGTTGATTTTGTTGTCTGATGGATTTTATAAATATTTACGGCAAAACGTTTGTCACAAAACCGTTTCAGTGGAGTTAAGGAAAATTGTTACTAATAATTGAAAATTTGGATTATTTTAAGATTTCAGTCAAAAAGATTGAAATCTTTAAGAATTGCGAAGAAATTCTCACCGAAGAAGAATTGATTCAAATGACAGAAGTTATTGAAAGAGCGCTTAAAATACTCCAAATGTATATCGATTTGAATAGAAACCGAAACAATGAGTTCCAGATTATGTTTGAGTAAGTCTTC
This sequence comes from Achipteria nitens, assembly GCA_034698525.1. Taxonomy (NCBI): domain Eukaryota; kingdom Metazoa; phylum Arthropoda; class Arachnida; order Sarcoptiformes; family Achipteriidae; genus Achipteria; species Achipteria nitens. The sequence continues at coordinate 10,333 of JAQGBR010000585.1, read as the reverse complement.
AAATAATCACAACTATTGACTCAATTAATTAAAAATCTATTTTAAATTTTAGTGAAGAATTAGATAATCGGTGGGAAACTCAAGAGATTGAATGGCAAACAGAATATGAAGTGTGGGCTGTTATGACTCAAAAGTTAATCAAATCGTTTGTTAATATAATTAAAGAAAAATTATCTCAACTCTTGACTATAGAATCGAATGCTTTAGAAAATAGACAACAATTGGTTAAAGAATTGACTGAATTTACCGCTAAAATCAAATCCGATTCAAATATTTCTATACTTTTGAGTGAAAACATTGAAGACTTTCTAAAAGAAGTCAATGAAAACAATGACCCGAACTGTTAGCACAAAACAAATGTCCGGTTTTTGTCCGATTCGTTACTCATTTAATTGTAATTATTATTCACTTAAAAAAAGTCATTTATTTATATTCATTTAAAATTTAAATAATTTTTAAATCAATTTTTATTGGGAAGGGACTCCTGCTGTTCGAATAACGGGTATTCCTTTTTAATTTGATGCAAACATTTTGTACCCTTTGACAGATCGCTGACAACATTTGCGAGTTCTTCGATCTGTTAATCAAATTTTAATAAATGTTTTTATAAATAGAAATCAAATGAATCTCAATCTTACCGGTGCTCTGATCTGTTCCATAGAATCTCTTTCTCTAAGAGTTGCGGTATTAGTAATGAGAGTATCGAAATCAATAGTAATGCCAAAGGGAATGGCGATCTCATCGGTTCTGGCATACCGTCTGCCAATAGAACCGGTTCCCTGATCTATCTTATGGGAGATCTCCTTTTGGGTCAATAGAGTTGAGATTTTATTTATAAATGGTTTGAATTCATTATTACTACTCAATGGAAGGACTGAGCATTTTATAGGCGATATTATTGGCGGTAAACTCAGATACGATCTCTGGTCAGACCCGCCTCTAATTCGAAAACTGTGTTCCCAAATGGCGTACATTATTCTTCCGATTCCGAAGGAGGGCTCCACTACTCCGGGAGTTATCTCTTCGACGTGTAATGTCTTCTCTGGTTTCCTAATGGAAACAATATCTTTCAATATTACAGACTGTTTGTCGCCGACAGTCAACAAGAATTTCCCGTTTTTTGTGATTTCCGATTCATATTTAAGTATTTCATCCAATTCTAAGCGATTCAATGCATCGATACTTATCTTTCCGTCGGATTTGAATTCTTTTCCGATACCCTGTTTTTGTGGAATACATTCGAGTGCCTCAACTTTTTTAGGCTCCGGTAAGTCTTTCTCAGCGATTAATTTGACTCCAGTGGCTTTTGAATGCTGATCAAAGCAGGAGCGATCAGCACATCCAACGCACTCAACCCAACCATAAGATGTGAGACACTCTGCATCCCAGCAGTCAGTGGCGTAATGAGCCATTTCGTTACTCATGTGTTGTCTAAATCGTAATTTTTTTGGGTCGACTCCCACTTTGATTAAAAACAGATGAATTCTGGCCATAAAATAACCCAAAGTTTGATTTGCGATCGTCTTGTCCTCAACTGCCTGTCCAATGCTGACCTGTTGGGCAGACTTTCCGTCCATTTGATTACAGGCAGAATAAAGTGTGAGTTTCAGGTCTTTTACTGAATCAAACTTTGGATGTGTTTTATCGGAGGGATCGACGAAGTGTTCGATTTCTGCTAAAGTGAACTCTCGGACCCGAATGAGTCCACTTCGCGGCGATATCTCATTACGAAAGGCATTACCGATCTGTGCGGCAGCGAATGGAAGCTTCTTCTGATTGAACTCAAGAAGACGTTTAAAGTTAACAAATATTCCCTGAGCTGTCTCTGGCCTGAGATAGCCTTTGACAGCACCGGACGGACCAATAGATGTACTGAACATCAAATTGAATTCAATGGCATCCGTGACATCATTACCAGAAACCGGAGATTTTATTTCATATTTTCTGAGGACAGCATTCATCTCATCCTTTGAGAAACCATCCAATTTGATGATAATGTCTTCATATTCTGCTCTTTTCTCAGGAGTGGCCTTTTTGTCGGCCATAAGTTTTTCGAGAAATGCTTTAATCAGATGATCCAATCGAAAACACTCACCATTTTTGACATCTTTAACCATTAAATCTGCAAACCGTTCGACGTGTCCACTGGCCTTAAGGATTGGTTCGGGAGTCAGTATAGAACAGTCGACTTCAAGCATCTGTTCTTCGAGAACAAAATGATTTCTCCACCTATTGATTAAATTGGTTTTCATCGCACAACCCATCGGTCCGAAGTCGAACTGTCCGGCGATCGCACCATAAATAGCAAAAGACTGGTCGAAGAAGAAGCGGCGTTTGAGGAGTTCTTCCAAGAGTGCTCTTTCAAAGCCGGCAGTGGTCGGCGCCAAAGACACCTCTTTATCTTCCAATACTTTTTTACGGGCTTTGAGTTCATTAACAGCTTTCTTAACATCGATTTCTGGAGCTTTTGATTCTTTGAGTGCTCTCACAATATCTCCTTTCGATTCAAATAATTTGTTTAAATTAATATAAATTTCAATCAATGGTCACAAACCCTGTTCTTTGACTGATTGTCTCAGAGGTTCCAACACTTTCGCGATTTCTGGATCTAATTCTGCCATAATTTTGCTGACAAACAATGGTTTATAGATTTTAAGTTTATTTGAACCCCAATTTTGAGCCCTCTTTTTATGATTGAGACAATTGTTTGTATGAAAACTTCTTACGTGTAATAAATGTCTAACCCTTTGACTAATTGTTTTCAATAAAACTGTATTCAGTTGTGCTGTAAATCCCATAAAACTGATACTTATATTGAAATCAGAAGCGTTTTATGGCCTATAATACAGGTCTGACTTTATAGTTGTCTAATCGTTGAAACAGCTCTGGTATGCCAACCATATGGCAATTAGAGACAGGTATTGAATCACTTCTTCATTGGTTGCAATTCTTATGCAATGTTTACTCGAAGTGGCGCTCAATACAAACTAAACTGAGATTGTTCATTTTAATTCACTAGATTAAATAACATTTTGGTTGAAATAAGGATTTTTCAAATCAAAATAACCTAGATATCAAATTTGACAGCAATTATATATGAATTTATTGGATTTATTTAATATTTGCAAACATTGAACTGAATTATAGCGAGGATTGACTGTATTGTGAGGTAAAGACGTGTCTAATGTTTACAAACTTTAGATGATTTCTAATAAGAGTTCTTTGAGTTGAAATACCATTGAAATACCATTGAAATACCATTGAAATACCATTGAAATACCATTGAAATAGCATGGTCAATGTTTTATTACGTGAGACCTATGGTAGTGATGACTCTTCTGAACGACTATACGTCCAAAACGAGGATCAAAGCAATAGTCTGACAGTTGTTGACAAACGAAGTGATCGATGGCTTACATTCAGTTCAATCAAAATGTTTTTTACAGTCAGTTATTAATTGAAATTAATTTAAATCTCAATAATTATCTAATTTTCATATTACTGTAAAGAATCTGGAGTGAACGGATCTAGAGTGAACAACGTTATTAATTACGTAAACAAACTTTTGGCGCAAATACATAACAAAAGCATTGAATCAATTGATTCAACGCTTAATGTATGTGCGCGCATTGTATGACGTGGTGCACTCTAGATCCGTGCACTCCAGATTCTTTACAGTAATTGATAATTCAATTAACTTTTCAAATGTTTGTTCTGTTTTAGTCGGTATTCCTTCCCTCTGGTTATCCCGAATCAGTTTCAGACGATTATCTCGAATATCAGATGTGGGACAGTATCCAAGCATTTGCATCCAGTATTATGAATAATTTGGGAACTCATGCCGTACTTAAAGGTATATAAGAAGATATAATACAAATAAAATTGATTTTTGATCTCATAATTGATGTCCGAATAGGTGTCGGTGTCGGCGACTCCTCAGCCACTGTTTTGGCGGCTACCATAACATGGCTTTTAAGAGGTCTTCTCTGGAAATAAAATATTTGATATTTTTATTAATAATTTGTATGATATATGAATAGACGGGACATCAATGAGTGGAAGAATAATCTTCGCATACATTCAAAGCTCTAAATTAGACTCCGATTGCAAGAAATGGCGATTATTTGCGGATCTAATTAATGATATATCGATTTTCATAGACTTATTGTCGCCATATTTTTCTAATTACTTTCTTTATATGCAATGTTTTTCTGGTGTATTGAAATCACTGGTGGGAACGGCTGGTGGTGCCACTCGAGCAGCCCTAACACAACATGTAATTGACTTTATTTTAATAATTATTTTATTCTGACCTCTTCTGATAACTCTGACTAAAAGCAAGCCCGAAGAAACAATATGGCGGATGTGTCCGCAAAAGATGGCAGTCAGGAAACTCTGGTTAATTTGACGGCTCTTTTCTGTAGTCTTATAATCGTTCCAATTGTGGCAAACAATTCAAAGTTATTTGAAATTTTAAATCAATTCAATACTTTAAATCTGAATTCTATTACAGTTTTGTTTGGCTTTTGTTCGTATCGTTTACTTTACTTCATATTTATGCCAATTATAGAGCGGTTAAGTCTGTGTCCATTGAAATCTTCAATTTGACTCGTTTTGCAGTTTTTGTCGACAATTATCTTAAAAATAAAAACGAGTTTAATATTAAACAAATAAATAGTGAGGAAAACGTCTGGTTCTTCATTAAAGACAAGTTTGATGTCTTTAGCGATAGGATAAAGATTGGAGTTCCCCTTCAAAACCATTTTTCAAATGCATTACAATTGAATCAATTGTTAGATATTTATTCAGATGACGGCAAATGTCTTTATATCTTGAGTTCAGACCATAAGAATCGAATTCATATATCTTTAAGCAAAGAATCTGATTGTCTAACACTAATAGAAGCGGTATTTCAGGCGATTGTCATTTGTTTGACACAAACGTCTGAACTCAAGACATTCAAAAAAATAATTGATTCCCAATTCAGACAAAGTTTGGATCAAATGATTATCGATTCAAATGTTTCGAAAAATTCTTTAGAATTGAGTCGAAAATTCTCCAAACAATGGATTAAAGACATCAAACAAACGGCACAAACAAATGGTTGGGATTTGAGTAAAGTTTTGATTATTTCTAATGAGTGGAGATTTGATGTAATCAATGACTTTAAAAACACTAATAAATCAAAAAATTAAGTTTTATTTATATTTTAAGTAATATTTAAAACTTTTGATTCAAAAAAAATTAAAGATTGTGGATATCTCAGAGGTCATACTTGACTAACAATTGTCCAGGGTCAATATATGTCAAGGTCTAATTTTAGGTCTGGAGTTGAGGTCTGGGCTTTTGAATTTCATATTTGGCGCTGACTCTAAGTGTGGGAATATGTGGTGACATCTGTTGACCACAACTTATTTGACTCAATACTTAGGTTTAATTCAAAACAAAATCAATGCCTCTTTGAATACCTTATAAGACATTAAGACATTCAAAGATTTCAATTAATTATTTGATTATTGATTTGAACTCAAAATTTAATTAATTGATGAAAATTTTCAATATTTTTATATCACATAAACTATAATTAAATATGAGTTCCACTGAAGAACCGATGGAAGGACAACAATCAGAGGACAAAGAAGTGGATTCACCCTCTGATGACAATGAAGAAGAAGATAATGACAGTCAAAGTGACGATAATGAAGAACAAGACATGAGTGAAATAAATCGTTTACAGGAAGAGGTGAGTCCTATAATAATTGAAATTATATTTTAATTTAAGACAATTTAAGACAAATTTATTAATTTTGTGTCAAACAGTTGTCAATCAATTCTTATGATTATTCAAAACACGTGGAACTGATTGAAAGACTTGAAAATTGTGGTGAACTCGATATGATTCGAAGGGCCAGAGAAAAGATGAGTCAAATATATCCGTTGACACCAAAACTATGGCTCAAATGGATTAACGATGAGATCAGAATCGCTTCCACTAATGAAGAGAAGAATAATGTCCTCAAACTGTTTGAAAGGGCTGTCACTGATTACGTCTCTTTAGATTTATGGTTAGAATACGTTCAGTACTCAATCGGTTTAATGGAGTCATTAACCATAGAAGGCGTCCGAAAAATATTCGAGCGATCGCTCACTGATGTCGGTCTTAATGTCGACAAAGGAATACTCATTTGGGACACATTCAGAGAATTTGAGTTATTTATTCTGAACTCAATGACAAACTCCGATCAAAACGAAGTCAATGAAGACTTTAAGAAACAAATCGACAGAATATTTGATTTATATCGAAGACAACTATCAATACCTTTGAGTGGAATGGATAACACACTCAGAGAATGCGAGGAATGGTTTCAAACTATTAAATCGAAATTTTCAATTGATCTCAATTTCGCTGCCATTAAACCCGTTTATGAAAAGTCTTTCAAAGATTTGGAAAAATTGATTCCATACGAAGAGTCGATCTTAAACTCAGAACCGCCTCATTTGGAACAATATATTCGTTATATAGAGTTCGAGACTTCGAAAGGATCTCCAAATAGAGTCCAATCAATCTATGAAAGAGCTCTGACTGACAACTGTCTGGTCTCTGATTTATGGATTAAATACACTAATTATTTGGATAAAAAGATAGTAATCGATACGATTCTCATACCTATCTATGAGAGGGCTGTTCGCAACTGTACCTGGAGTTCAGTTCTTTGGATTAATTATTTGAAAGCTCTCGAAAGACTCAAATCAGATCACAAGAAAGTTATGGAAGTCTTTGAGAGTTCACTTCAGGCAGGTTTCCAGGACTCGAATGAATACTTGCAAATATGGTTAACATATTTGGATTATCTCCGGAGGAAAACCAATTGGAAGGACGACAACGAAGTCAAGAGTTTGCGAACTACTTTCGAGAAAGCAATCGAACACTTGACTAATATCGAAGGCGCGGATCCCAACTGTTCTGTTGTTCAGTATTGGGCTAAAATTGAGGCCAAATTTTGTACTCAAATAGAAAAAGCGCGACAACTCTGGAATGAATTGATGTCTAACCGATCAGATATTGCATCGCAAGCAGAGTATTGGATTGCATTCTCTCGTTTAGAACGCGTTTTTGGCGATGAAAAACATTATCGGAAAGTGCTTTTGAGAGGACTGACCTCATGTAGTGATTGGCCCGAAAGTATCGGACAAATACTTTTAGAATACGAACGCGAAGAAGGAGTAAGTGTTGAGACATACGATGAAGTCTTTGAAAAATATGAAAACGTTATGAAAAAAATAAGTCAAAGACGTATAAAATTAGCCGAAAAAGAGGTCGAAGAGAAGAGACGACCTCGCGGTCAGAAAAAGGCTGAAAAATATGAACTGAAAAGAGCGTCAAAACGTAAAGCAGGAGAAGAAGTAAACGAAAAACAACCGAAAGACGGCATCGATTCCGACGGTTTCAAAGTTCCACAAAATTCTAATTTCGTGTCTCCAATGAAAAGACCGAAAAAAGATTCCAATGAATCGAATGAAACAAAAGTCAGAGAAGAAAAACAAAGAGAACGACCGAAAGAGAGCTCTGAAGAGCTTAAACATGGCGTTACCTACAGGAGTGACGGTTCTAAAGATTTACAAACAGTTTTTGTCAGTAATTTAGACTTTAAAGTAGTTGAGAGTCAATTGAAAGAAGTGTTTGAAAAATTCGGTAAAATCGATGATTTGAGGTTAGTTCGCAACTATAAGGGTCTGTCCAAAGGATACGCATATGTAGAATACGCGTCACTCGAATCAGTGAGAGAAGCGTTAAAACACGACAGAATACCATTAGAGGGTCGACCAGTTTTTATATCAGAAATGGGAAAGCGTTCGAAATTTAATTTTAGTACTTCTGTTGAAAAACATAAAGTATTCGTTAAAAACATTTCACTGGAAGTGACGAACGAAGACTTAAAGAAATTATTTGAAAAGTATGGGTCAGTCAAAGACGTTCGTTTGGTTACATATAGAAATGGACACTCAAAGGGTTGTGCTTATGTTGAGTTCATTGATGAGGTGTCTGCACAGGAGGCCGTCAAACAGGCCAATGGACTATTGGTTGCCGATAAAGAGATTAGTGTTGCCATCAGTAATCCCGGCTCTAAATCTAATCCTCGCGATGATAGAGATTTTGGACAGTCTTCTAATGGAACGTAAGTTTTAATTTTAAATCTAAAAAGAATTCAATTTAATAGAAATCATTGTTTTAGAAATATTCCCGAATCGAGACATTCTAAGACACGAATAAACGCACCGATGATTCCGACGTCACTACGCATTCAAAGAATGTTAAAAAACGGAGCAAACGATGAGACCAACTCTTCAGCCAATAAAAGCGGATCTGCTTTAAGTAATAATGATTTCCGAGATTTGATTTTTGGAAAGAAGTGAATGAATAGACCACTGATTTGTAAATTATTTGTATTCACTTTAATTATACGTTTCTCTAATATAATAATCGAAAATAATTATCAATTATTAACCACTTATTTGTAAATAATTTAATAATTAATTAAATATTTATTTGACTTTTTTGAGAAATAAGTTCTAAAAAAAGTTTAAATTAATTTATTTTTAAAATATTGGAACAACTGATGCGTCGATTCTTTAGTTTTGGCCAATTCTTTAGTTTGCATTTGAATCAGAATCGTTTGTTTATCTCTTTTTACAACAAGACTTGTATCCAATAATAATAACTCTTTGCCAGAATATTCAAAATGTGTTTTGTTTTTCTTAGAAATACATTCAATAGAGTTGTCTTCAGATTGGCTGACGTCTAACCCTCTCTTTTTATTGATTAATTCAGTTTCCATAGACTCTAAGTCTTCACTAATTTGCGAATCAATTGAATCATTAATTTTGTGTCCTTTACTTCCATTAATATCTGTCACAACATTTGATTGGTTTTGAGCTTTTCGTTTATTTTCTCGTCTTTTTCTTCTTTGATTACTCCAGACATTAGTGTTGGCTCTGATTCGGAACTCAATTCGTTTTTTGCTTTCATTCGTTATTTCAAAAGAATCTAATTTTAAGTCATTTTCGAGAAGAGATTTTACTTTTTGTGAAACCGATTCTAACGTATATTCAATTCCATTCATAACTGGAGGCAAACAATAGATTAGAGGAGAGTTGTGTTTAAGCGATTTAATGACCGGAACCTCTCTAAGATTAAGACCTGGTATTAAAGTCCAAGCAATTCCCCACCTCTTAGTGTTACCCTGACAAAATTCTGTCCAAACAAAACTTTCGATGATTTGTTTTTTTAAACAATTTTTAAGAATATCTTTCAATTGAATTAAAGTCTGTTTTTTGCCTAACATTGAGGTATAAATCATTACTTTTTCCTTAAGAACTAAACTCTTTTCAATAATATTTTTAACGAATTCTACTTCTCCTCCGCTGACAACTGATTCAATTGGATCCGATGTATTGGCCGATGACTTCTTGCGCTGATAATGACGTCTCTCTTCGTGTTTTGATTTAAATTCTTTGGATTCATTGGATTCATCACTCATTTGTATATCACTATCATTGAAGTTATGTGTAAAAAAGGGCGGATTAGTCATCGAAAAGTGGATATTGCGGTCCATTGAAGTGACAACTGATGACCAGTCGTTATCTTCATTGCATTCAATAACTATTTTAAAGAATAGATTAAAACTTTGAAATTAAAATTTGGTTCAAAACTCACTTTTGATTCTATGATTTAAATTATTTTTGAGAACATTATTAGAAGCGGTTTCGATATTTCTCGGGTCGATATCTATGGCCACAAAATTCCAGTTCTTATTAAGAGTACAACCAATTAATGGAAAGATCGCAACACTTCCAGTGCCGACATCCAAACCAATCACTTCTTTTTGTTGGGTTTCCAAAAATTGAGACAATTTAGACATTAAATCCTCAACAAATAGTATATAATTAAGTCTTTGTGGAACTGTTGGAATGAGTCTGTCTGAAGGTATGTCCACTTCGAGATCAAAATCTTTTTTAAGCAAAGTTTTCGTCAGTTCTCTCAAAGCATTGGAATCGTTGTAATCAAAAACCAATTTTCCTCTTAAATCAGTCTTAAGATGAGTTGCGAACGAAGGATAGGTTTTGGCCATTTCGGGGAAATCCAGTTTCTTTCGGTAAATATTCCTCGAATGCATAAAACAGTTTAAAGACATCTTTTCGGTCAGAAAATTGATTCAAAAATATTTGTAAACAAAACATAAATAACGTCTGAATTAAATGTTTGTAAAAGTATTGCAAACAATGTCTGGACTTTTGGCCCAAAAAGTGGAACAAAAGTTCACTGAAATCAGAA
>JAQGBR010000584.1:0-12181 GCA_034698525.1 Achipteria nitens | reverse complement strand
ATTTTTGCGAATAATTATTTGAAAATATTTCTTAATTTAGTATTGAAAACATTTTTCAGAGTTTAACAAAATATAGGAATGTTTTCTTTAACCAAAAAAGTATTTTTAAATCGACTAAAAAACACTTGTATTATGAGATCAATGATTTCGGTTTTTATTAGTATTTTTTCAATTTATTTTAGAAGTTTTTGACCTCTTATTCAATGATAAATTTTTAAAAGTTTAATTCCCATAAGTTTTATAATCATTGATAACATAATTATGGAAATTATAGGAATAATTCAGAATAAATTAGTTATGAAAATTGGCTGATAAATGATATTTATTCAAATTGTGTTCAATTAATGTATACTTTGAATCACATCATTTGTAATTTGTATTATATTTTAGTCAAATTAATGTAATTATTTGTAAAATTAATACATTAATGTATTTATCGATTCTATTTTGTAATTTGAAAATTGTTTGCCATAACATTGGAGTCAATAATTTTATTCTTTTCCTTTTGAATAAAATTGGAAAAAGAGAGCAAAAAATGTTTATTAAAATTAAAATGAATTTAAATTCTAATATTATGTTATTATTTGTATGATATTATAAATGGGATTAAACTACGATAAAAATAGGCTCAAAATATAAATAAATCTATAAATGAATTCTTTTTCTATTATTTTGCAATAAATATAAGAATCGTTTCGACGATTGATTTTAATGGATAACAATATTTAACTGAATATTCAATTAAATATCAAATTAAGGATAGATTGACAGACGATATGTTAACTGGTTTTCAAAATTTATTTAATTTGATGTTTAAAAGCATTTCAATCAAATTAAAGCAAACAAAACACTTAACATTTAAGAAGTTGTCAGACATAACAAGGAATAAATCAAATAAAAACTTACCGTTTTTTAAGTTTATTTTGATTACAATCAAATTGAATGCCAATCAACACAAATATTAAATGAAAGTCGAGTCGAGTAACCAAAGATCAAAGTGTGAGAGAGATTTGACACTTATTGTCAGTTCAATACTGGAAACCTTGAAATTCTCTAAATCTTATTCTTTTCTTAAATAAAATCTAAACGTTTTTTCTAAACTGAAAGCCAATGTTCTTTCGGCTCAAAGGCTGAGTCCCTGTTCTGTGTTAAGTGAATGAACTCTTGAGTTACGCTTAAATTATTTAACAAAAACTTGAATTACAAGCAATTCTTCGGTGAACTGAAGTCAAGCAGTACTACAATAAGAAGAAAGAATGCATAGAATAGAGTGAAAGAGGGATAACATTGCACTCTATCGCCATTTGCTATCATTCGATTTCGATGCCTAACCCACAGCTCACTTGGCATTAATTCAAAGCCATTGAGAAGCACAGCACATATACCTTTGAAAAATCTAAAAAAGTTAAGAACCAAATAATTTAAAATTGAGTCATACTATAAGTCATACTAAAAGTCAAAATTCTTTTCAGTCTTCGACTGATTTTCTCAAAACTTTATTTCTGAGTCACATATAAATTATAAATACATTTATGAAATAAACGGATAAAATATTTACCATTTTATTAATTTATGGAAAGAATGAACAAAACTTATGAATAGACTAGAAATTAATTGCTTTAATATAATGTAAATCAATGATTGATAACTGTTTGATAGCTTTTGAGTTTCAATAATTTATGATTAAGTGATAGCTTTGTATAAAATACACAAAATTTGAATTAAAGATTAGATTAAAGACAAAATACTTTTTAAATTAAGTCATTAATACTAATGAAGTCATAAAAATATCAATAAAAATGTTTCGATATCTCTCATATATACCGAAAATGTTTTTATAGACAAAAGTTTATATTATTATAGAAAATAAGAAAATTTCGAAATACTGTAAAAAAATTGTATAAAAATTTGAACGAAAATTAAATATATTTTTGTTTAGAAATGAAAATAGTTTTCAATTAAATGTTGTATTAAATGAATTTTTGGCCGGAATTTGTCAATAATTAGAATAAAAAGTATTTTAAAATATTGATCACTGAATGCGTTTCTGACATAACTTTGAAATTTTGTTTAAAATTATTTGAGAATTAAAAGAAAACCCGATTTAAAGGTCGGAACAGCTCTTTTGAGATCAAACTTTGGACTAATTATTTAAATTTAAAAGAATTTTATTTAAAATTTGGGTGACATCTGAAAAAGTAGGCCTGTCTTTAGGACTAGTGTTCCAACAACTCATTAATAACTCTTTGAGCGGATTCGGTATGTTTTCTGGCGCTTCGAATTTGAGTTCATTTTTTTGAAGTAATCGAATAACAAGTGAGTCATTCTTATCATGAAATGGCAGTTCCGCCTGAGAACAGATCTCTCTTACAGTGACGCCAAACGCATAGACATCACTCTTTGCCGACCACTCGTCCTCAATGACTGCTTCGTGTGGCGCCCAACGTATGGGTACGTCTCTGTTCTGGTAATTGAAGTAACTATTGATTAAAAATAATTAATTAGTTTAACGATAAAAACATTTAATACAATCATTTGATGACTAACTCTGAAGAATATGTGTCTTTTGAGAGGGAAGTACTACTAATTTTGATGTCAAGTTTGGAAGTGATTAAGCAATTTCTTGTGGCCAAGTCTTTGTGGACAAACCTATTGTTTGTCAGATATTCCATTGCGATCGCAATTTGTTGACTAATTCCTATTATTTGAAGTAAAGTCAAAGGGGTTGGTTTGGGTCCGCGACGTGTCGTCTGATCATCTCTTGTGGCCAAAAGAAATTGTTTGAGGTCTCCCCAATCGCTATATTCCAGAACGAAAAGGAAGGGATCGGTATCTCTACACAATCCAATCAATCGCACGATTCGATTGTGATTTAATTTACTAAACATTTCTATTTCCCGCTTATAATCAAAAATAATGTTTTCGTCCTTTGATTGCAAAGCCTTAACCAAAACAATTTGAGCCAAACTTTCAGTAAATTTATTGGCTTTCGCTAAGAAAACTTCACCGAACTCTCCGTGACCTAAAAGGCACAGTCTTTGCAGATCCTGTCGGCAAATCTGGAGTCTCTCGAACGGAGATTTACTACGTTTTGAGCTCTGATTACTGGAAGTCTGAGACTGAACGTCACCTTCACTTCGAATTGAAGTTTTAATGGATAATTGCTTTTGTTTTTCATCCGTTGAGAGTAATCTGTGCTGTTCTGGGTTTTCGGCTCCTTTTAACCGATCTTTTAATTCCAAGTCTCCATTTTCAGTCCTATTTTGTTGAGAGCTTCGGGCGATTGCCGTCGCTTTACGTTTGGCTCTTCTGTATCGACAGTATATCATAAGAGCCATAACTAAAAACATGTAGAGAGCGGCGGCGCTCAATGTAATAGTTACAGTTCGGGTCATTTTATTCTTATTTTCTTCTGGATTGGGTCCCAAATGATTGGAACTGCCGTCAAAACTATTGACCGACAAAATCACTTCAGTTCTACTAAAGCCGCCACTATTTCCTGCAGTACAGCCATACTTTCCTGAGTCTGAAACAAATATTTAATATATATTCAACTAATATTCACAACAAAATCTTACCCTCCATTCGAATGTTATCTATTCTGAGCGTTCCATTTATAAAAACAGTAACTCTATTGCCATCGAAGTCATTGAGAACATTATCCTTATCCCACTGTATGTTAGGAATGGGATCCCCTATAAATTTGACAAATTAGAAATAAAATTAATTATTAAAATAAAGTTAATATAACTAACCCTCAGCCACACAATCTAAAAGAGTGGACGAGCCCTCTATCAATGACTGCGATTTGGGTTCAGTTGTAAACTTGGGTCTAATGGTTACCCAAACTTTTAAAATAAATCGTTTATTTAAAAAATATATAGTTTTATATTTTTGTGCAAACCTTGAATACTAGCGTTAATTATTCCCTGAGAATTAGTTGCAATACAGGTATAATTGCCGGCGTCCTCCCTATCCATTACACAAAAGTTAATAAAAAATTTGAAAACAAATTAAGAGAAAATTAATACCTCTTCACACCATTGAAATGAAGAGTTCCATTAGAGTCTTGTATGTGATTAGGCCAGTCTAAGCTCTTGAGCTGACCCTCCTTTGCCCACTTAACCCATTTGACAGTAAGTATCGGAGCGCCTCTCGCTTTGCAAATGATTTTTGTATAGGAATTCAACTCTAAGTTAGTATTAGTGGGGGTAACAGAAAATTTAAGTCTTTCTCTAATCGTAAGATTCGCTGATTTTGAACGAATTGATTGAAATCCGGTTGAATTAATTTCGCACTGGTATTGACCCGAATCTGTGAGTTGGGATCTGCTTATTATTAGACTTCCATTTGAGAAAACTGAATGAAGAGTTGAGGTCTGAACATATTTTCCATCTTTGATCCATTTGACTGTTGTGTGAGGACTGGCAGAGAATAAACAGTGAAGATAAGCGAACCCATCCTCGTCTGCTATAATACTGTTTGGGTCAGTCAGAGTGGGGGGAATGGCAACAAAAATCTCAAAAGTTTTCCTCATCTGAGCGGCCATATTCTCGGCGACGCACTCATACTTTCCGGCGTCGCTCTTCTTAATGGGGCCGTCAATAATCAGTGTGTTTTCATCAATTCTGATTCGACCGGTGTCTGAAACAATACTTCCATTTGGGTCTTCCCACCAGAGTTTAGGTTTAGGAATGCCATTCGGTGGCCCACAAAAAAATTCAATTTTTGGTTTGTTTTTGGGGATGACATGCATTTTAAGATTAGATGCAAAGGTAGCGCTCAAATCATCTGAACTAAAATCTTCTAAAACTAAAAATAAGATAATAATCAATAAATTTAAAGATTTAATTAACAAAAATTAATACAAGAGATTTGGAGACGAATAGAATAAGTTTGAACACTATTGGGGTCTTTGTTATTGTGGGGCAGAGCCACACATCTGAAGACTCCGTTATCTTCTTTTTCAATTCGGTTTATAATAAGAGAACCGTTTCTATAATCTGTGACTCTATTTATTCAAAATTCAAAAATAAATTTAAGTTTTGGTTTAGAAATAGATTTCAAAATAAGTAACAAACAAACCGCGAATTATTTAATAGAGGAACGTCTCTGTTGGGTGCGTACCACTCAACATATTCTGCATCAGAAAAAATACAATTCAAAGCAATACTTGTGTCTAATTTGACGACTGAGTATTTGGATATTTCCTGGAGATGAGGCACTCCTTCTCCTATTTATTAATTAAATTAAGAATAAGTATTAAAACAATAAAATATTTTATAATTAAAAAACCTTTGATTTTAAGCTCAAAATTTTGAGTGCTTTCGAGTTTAGCGGCACTATTAGTGGCACGACATGAATAGATGCCATTCATAGCTATCGATGGCTTTATTATATGAAGTTTTTTATTTCGAACAGTTATTTGTTCGGTTCGGTGTACTTTCAATCCATTGCGAAACCATTCGATTTTAGGCTCAGGATTGCCAGTAGTCTCACAAATTAAAATTATTTCATTTTCATTACTGGAGTCAATGGAATCGGAAGAAACACTGACTCTAACCAATTCGTTGAGCCCTTAATTGAGTTTAAATATATATATAATATTTGAGTGAAAAACTAATTTTAATCATTTATTTCTATATTAGAGTCAATTGCTTTCATATGTTGTAATCATATGTTTTGCCGGTATTTAAATGTATTACAAGAAAACGAATTCAACGCCAAAACAAATAAATTAAATGATGACAACAACTACCGATCCTTTGTATACATTAAGAGACCCACAGAATTAGTTTCGCACAAAATGCTAAGAAAACGGAGAGCTTTAAGAGACGAGAAGAGTAGAAACTATAGAGGATTCTTCATTGAAATGCAAACAATTTAGGGATGACTTGTGTTTTGATAGGAAAACATCTGTTATTTTAATCAATTCAAACAAATGGCAACAAATGTTTCGCTATTTCTATGAAAAGCATTAATAGTCTATAAAAAAAATAGTTGATCCCAACCATCAAAATAGTTGATCCCAACCATCAAAATAAACTCTTTCTTAAAACTAAATTATTTTAAAAACTTTAGAAGTTTTAAAAATTGGCTAAAATTAGTTCCGGAATAATATATTCTATTCTATAAAATATGGTTTAAATGTTTTAAAATTAGATTTAAATATAGAAATCGATTATTACTCACAAAATACTTTCAATTCAATAGTTTGTTGTATGGAATGTCCGGACGAGTCATTAGTGGCCAAACAGGTGTATTGCCCTAAATCTTTGACTTTATTGGCATAAAGTATAATAAGATTACCGTTTCGTTGATATCTTCGGGAGTCGTCGACTATTCTGTTGTTGTTATGATTCCAATGTATAGAAATGTGTTGATTATCAGTAAAGCCGACCCCCAAACCCACCCCACACTCTAAGATCACTGGCTTTCCTTCGATTACATTCTTGTCTTGAGGTTTAGGATTGAAATAAAAGGCGTCATCCGTTAAGACTGAAGCAATTAATGCACTTCCGATCAGTAGGTATGCTATCAATAAGATTTCAAATGAGTATTGAATAAGCAATGTGAATGTGCATGATCATCAATAGATCATCTTTTAATTCATGTTTATTTGAAATATATTTACAAAAAATCTATAATAAGATTAAAATTTCTGTAAAACATATGATAAGACATGTATTTTGTTTACAAAAATATTTAGTAATAAAAAAGTATTATTTAAATGTCAGTACTTTTTGAAAATAATTAAAATAAACTCAAATCTTATGTTTTTATCACTCATTTAAATAAAATGATTTATATTTAAAATATTCAATTTATTTGAGTTTTAATTACTTTTAATTTAATAAACAATTTGAGTAAATAACTGATAGGAGATCTAACGACAAATAAAAGGGATGGGCTTTTGGGCACAGATCTAACATCTTTAGCTAAAAAAGACGGTTCAGATGTAAACATAACTCACCCGACATAACAGTATTTGGTATCGATTGGCATCACTTTAATTGCATACTATTTAAGACACTTTTTGTTCAAATAATTAATTCATTTATTGAAAGAAACCATTTTTTGATTAAACCGACTGAACAAGAGATCAATTGATAGGATATTTGATGAAAGAAGAGTAATATAAGGGACAGACCAGAGTATTAGGAGTATTGACTCACACATTGACTGCACAGACCATTAATCACTTGTCTTTCATACTTCACATCGATTTAGAGATCAAAATCTGTTGTCACACACTTTGAACTCAATAAAAACATGACGTATATTATGTATAGACATCATAAGAATTGGATTATTATTATCAAGATTATTTGATTATTTGTCAGATCATTTAATTACTCAATTTTTAAAAGCAATTAATTTCAAAGATTAAAATCATTATTGAAATGATATGATTTGAAAATATAAAGAAAGTATTTCTCACTTTAGAGTAGTTTTTTGTTTAAAAAATTGTGATAAAAGTTATTATTCTTTGAATTACATTCAGATTATAACAGAACTGTAGTTAAAGTGTAGACACTATTGTTGTCATTCATTGAATTTATTATTAAAAATAATTATTAGCTGTCAATCAAATTTGATTAAAACAAGTTTTAATAAATTTATTTAAAACTACATTTAAAACAATAAATTTTTAATAGATTAAAATTAAAAGATTTTCATTTTGACTAATATTTAATTGATTTAAATTATTAAATAAAATCAATCCTTAAAAGAGGTTTAATTTAAAAATATATTTATTGTTTAATTCCGATATTTGACTACAGATTTGTTAAAATAATTACAAATTTAATGAAAAATTGTTTTAAAAAATTGTTTGAGAGTTGAGTGAAATAAATAGGAATTGAGTTTTAATTTAAAAAAAGGATGAAATTCAATAAAAGAGGTATTTATATGGATAAGAGCTCTCAGACCACTTCCATGCTTTGGCTATGATTGCTATCGTGACAGACAACAGGCCTTAGAGGGCCGACACTGTCTTCGGAGATGTGTTGACTGGAGTCAGAGTTGACAGCATTTCCTGTCGAATGATTGACTCCATTAGTTTCGGTCACCATTTGTTCGCCATTAGTATCAGCAGATTGTGATTCTTCGAGAGGGTTATCCCCCCAATCAATCTTAAATCTGGTGACACGAGGACTGGTAGCCAAAACATTTCTTTGCAATTTGTCGAACTGAGGCACTGCCGGAGGGTTTTCCTTCAGTTCTGGATCTGAATATTCATTATTGACATAATAACCGACTCGAATGAATTCCTTTCCCCTATAAGAACAGGTCAAGAGTACAACAGTAACGCCGACGGCATCGGCTACTGGTATCTTAGCAGGGTCAGGTGGGTCTGCCTGAAAGACAAACATATGTCTTCCTTCGGGCACCGGTCCGACAAAGACTGTGTCGAGTGTTTGGTCATAATCTTCACTTTCAGCTGATCCCACATATATTATCTTCCACTCCAAGTCTTCCTTTAAGTCTTCAATACATTCAAAAGTGATTTCAAACTGAAACGGATTGAAAAACGCCGACGGATTGTCTGAAATACTTATCTATTAAACAACGGATTGATTGAGTGGTTAATCAAATGCTTACCCAATACTACAATATTAACGATATGTGCCTAACATTCAAATCAATAAATCAATAGTTAATTATTAATTCAATTTAAATCAAAATATCAAACCTTTGCCATAATTGAGAGCTAACTATGGATTTGTTTGAATCAAATTAATTCAAAGTTTGTTATTATTATTACAAAAGATTGCATCAAAAGTGCGCCTTTCGGTCACTGAACGCCTACTTATCCTCTAATTCAAGGGATGGCATCACTTATTTAGACTGACAACAAATATTCTGCTCATCACAATATGTATCTTGCTCATATCCCTGCTCATTATTCATACTAATCCGGAATTGGGTTAAAAGTATTCGTCAAAAATAAGTCAATTACTGCTCTCTATAACTATTCAATCAATTGATTCAAAACTAAACTCAAATTCAAGTATTTTAACATTTATTCAATTATTGTTCAATAAATCGATTAAATGCTTAACTTTTTATTAGAAACACTTTGAACTAAGTTTGATATTTAATATTTGTTTACTCATTTTAATTTTTAAATCTGTCACTCAAACACCAAATCAGATATCTTTTGACTGATTGAGAATTTCTCAGAATAATTACTCAGAAGACAATCTATTAAAAAGGTTACCTTGTTTGTTTCATATTCTTTTAGGAATAAGAGAACAAAGAGTGCAAATATTTGAGCTTGGTATTTACATTAGTTATATATACTTTCTTAAAAGATTAATGTATTTGCATTAGATTTGTATTACTGTTATCAGGATTTAAATGAAAAATTGTATAAAACAAAATCAAATCAAATCTCATTTATTTTCTCTTTTCTATGAATTTTCACGAATTAATCTTTATTTTTATTAAATGAACTCTTATTTACACACAAATAGATTGTGTTTTATTAAATCGGAGTCAAAATTAAATAATAAAATATCGAATAATATAGAGTTAAACACTTAAACAATACTGATATCGGATAAGGATATGAATAAATAATGTTGGATCAGAAGTATTAAAACAAAGAGAACTGAGAGTTGTTGCAACTTGTTGTTTTACTCTAAAATGCTGACTAACATAGAGTATAAAACCTACTGAATGATGTTAGATAATTACATGAATTAGAAAGTTTCAAGGCACTTTTAAATAAAATTTTATTTAAATTAAATATTAATGACTACTAAAATAAATCTCGATTTCATATCTGAAATATAAATTCAATACTAACCTTGAATCTTTAGTTTAAAGATATCTGGATTTAATTTTAATTTATTGATTTTAATTCAAATTCTGATATTTATTCATCAATCATTGCAAATATGCATTGTATTAAAACATTTGAAAATGAATAAAATAAAAAAAGCAATAGATCATTTCATAGCTTAAAAAAATAAAAACTATCACGCAATACATCAATTTATTATAATTGACAGCTTATATTCAACCTTGATTTAAATTTTGAATTGAGTTTATTTTTAGTTAAACAAATCAAGACAATGGATGAATCAATCTATACAGTAATAACTAGAATAGAAAGGTTTTCCAGAATTAATTTATGTATGACTTCTGAGGATAGTGATCAATATGTGTCTAATATTATCAAACCTAGAAGAGTGATTCTGATTACAATGGCGAGACTGGCAACTTTCCTAACATCATTGAGTTTCTGTTTGTCCGCATTGATTAACAAGGTAATAAAAATTTTTGCTCCCAATCTATGATTTTCTAATAAAATATTCAATTCTTTGCCAAAATATTTGTGAAACTTTATATAAATTTAATAAATTTGTAAATAATTTAAAAGAAATGTTTTAACAAATAATTTATAATAAATTGCAGAAATCAATGCGTGAACTAATGTGCGATCCGTCATATATTATGTATGACCCTCGTTTGGCCGCATCAATGATTACTTGTTTGTCATTTGCCATATTCACAATTGGAGCGTTTATAGGATATTACGAATACACTCATACCGCATATTTTCTCAGCCGTTTTTATGATATCAAATATAATTTATTAAAATTTCCATTAAACTACTCAAGTCGAAAACATTTATTAGCCATACTAGGTTCTTTCACGAAATATTTGTTATGGCCATTAAATTTGATTTCGTTTTCTGCTACGTTCTTCATTTATAACTATGCAATGATTCTAGCCTATTCAACAGGACATTTCAATATCCAATGGAATCATTTAATATTCTGGTCAATAATATTCACAATATATTTACATCAAAACTATAGCTTATTATGGATTGGAACAACTCTTTGGTTGGGGACCTCTTTGTTTTTAAAACTGAAATTCAAGGAAATATCGGAAAAGATAAAAGTTTTAAACAAAAAATCAAATAATTATTGGAATTCTTCAGAATTTATAAGAGCTATCGAAGAACATCAATACATAGAATCAATTTGCAGGGATTTTAATCATTTTTTTCGTTGCCTTATATTCATAATCTATTTCATTGCAACGCCTGGTTTTCTCATATCACTCTATGGAGTACATCATCCAATGACTCATATTTATATGAGAATATTCTTGGTCTCAATTCTAGTCATCTCATTCATAGCTGTAGTTATGATGAATTTGATGAGCACTTGGATTAGTAAAGCAGCTCATAAGCCATATCCTCTTTTGTATTCTTATTTATGTCGAAGAAAATTACCGATTCCTTGGAGGCAGAGAATGAAAATAATGTCATTTAGTGAACACTTGTCGGGACCTGACATTGGATTCTATTGCTATGATTTGTTTCCTATGAATAACTTTGAGTTCTTTCAATATCTCTATATTTGTGGCGCTAATTATTTCCTAATTATGAGTTTTTTCTGATAAATTTTTTAAATATAAACTCAAATTCTGTCTAAAAATAAAATTTGTTGTATTTAGGAATTGATTTTATTAAAACTATTAAAACATTTGAATAAAAATATAATAATACTTTCAATAAATCTAAAATAATTGTAATAACTTTCTTCATTACAAACAGCAAAACATTTATTTTTAATTTGTTTCTAACTCTGAAAAGACACTTTCAATAATGGTGAGCTTGGTTATTTAATTGAATTTAATTTACAGTAAATGTAATAAATATTATTTATATTAATTCAAAGTTTATTTATTTCTATTCTTCTCATCGATTGATTCCATTTCAGACTTAAACACATAATAAATTTTATTATATTTTAAAAATTTCTATTTAATGTTTATTGACTGAACCAAAATTATTAATCGCAGGGTTAAACCAAACTTTACCAGATTAAAGCCATCAATTAGATTGACATTTTCCTATTATCTGTTTAACTACATATATGGCTTTAAGTCCAGTAACACCCGTGGAAAAGCATTGATATTGGCTGTTGGGCACAAATATTAATACATTCCAGAAAAAATCATCCCTACATTGATCAGGAGATTGTACTGTGCCAGTTATTGTCATTATCATATTACCTTTGAAATATCAATTAATTAAATCCTGATTATTTTAATTTAGTTTTAGCTCACCGTTCAAAATCGAAGCAAGTACTGTTGTTTTCGGAAGGGATAGATTACTACGTATATAACCGCCACTGGACTGCATCTCAATCTCAGC
>JAQGBR010000583.1:0-12193 GCA_034698525.1 Achipteria nitens | reverse complement strand
CATTTTATAATACCAAAAATTATTTTACCCCTCCAAATGTTATCGTCGTTTATAATGTTCGTTGAACACTTGTTTTTCCTTAATTTGTTTTAAATCAGAGTTATTTATATTAATTGAATAAACTGCCCCGACCGTTTTCATGTTTCTATTATGGACATACCTCATATCTGACATTTGAAATTGACAAGATAAATCAAATGATTCAAATTTTAATAAACAAATTGGCGATAAATCGCTTAAATGCGATACATATAAATATTCGCTGAAATTATGAGAAAATAATTTTAAACTAAGCTCGCTGATTAAGTTATGTTGCTCTAAATTAATGCTATGATCGTCTGTTTTATAGAGATTGTAATTCTTTTTAAAATCATCTTTATCATTCATAGAGCTCTTAAAATATCTTTCATAAATATTCAACGGCCAAAACATTACTGAAATATTTGGTAATATTAGACTTGTTTGATAGTCGACCTGAAGGATCATATTAAATTTGAAATATACAATTGACTCATCATATATCTGGCGGATCATAGTATAAATGCAGAAAAGCTTGAATGAGAATGTTATCAAGTTCATAAATTTAACAAAACTAATTGAATTTCGAACCAAAAATGAGCTTAATTTTAAGATATACTTTTTGAAAAATTTTGCTGATTTAATAAATAAATCCATTATACTGAGCCCGTAGTACATAGAAATTAGTCCACCCAATGCTGACAAATATGCCAATGGGTCTATTTTTGGTAAATATGACAAATGAATAACAGCAGTTGCAGTTTGTATGTTGAAATTTATAAAAATTACTGTATGGAGCATATTGATAATATCAAAATCATATCCATATTCAACAATATCGCAATCAATTTTACATAAACGTAGGAATAGTTTTCTATTGAATTCAACCCTACAATCATTGTAATATCGGGGATATTCTAATCTTTTCGAATTTCTAATGAAAATCTGTTGATTCCAAAAATAATTATAACCACAAGTTTTCAATTCTTTTTTCCTCATATATTCAAATAAACAATCAGATTGTGATCGAGGACTTACATCATTGATAGCATTTCTGGTATAATTATAGCAGTCTGATTTATATGGTGAAGGCAAAAGTGACCTGATTCTCTTGGTGAATGTGAATAAATATTGATTCTTATAAAATAAATTAATAAAATCCTGGATTACAAAATGTGATGGCGTTTCATGAGAGTGTAATATTAATCTTGATTTATTGAAATATAGAATACTATCTAATCGACCTGCTCTATTATTTAAATATTTCTTAAGAAGTGGCTCGTCAAATGATTTACTTAAAAATGTAAAACAAACTGAATTGTTTTTTGCTCTGTAATTAATTTTGGGAAATATTTTATCAAATAGTTCATAATTACCATTTATTCTCCAAGATATTAAATTAATTGGATCATAGTAGTTTCGTTTGTCTCTAACCAAATCTAAATTTTGATCCTCACTATTTACACAAATAGTTATCGACGGGAGAAATGTTTCACTGCTTTCGACATCCAATTTATTCAAATGATTATATTCTAAGTAATCATTTGTCAAATCATAGAATTGATAGGAAAAACAGCAAAATATTATTAATATTTGAATTAATTTTATTCCATGTCTACAATAGTGGAGTAAATTATTTTCCTTCAATTTTTCTGACACCATTTGACACCATTCAAGAAAACATTGCCGGATAACTTGATAATTTGCCATATTAATTAACTCACAATCTTCAAATAGATATCAAAATTAATTTCAAACTTAACTGGATATTTGAAAAACGTTCACAAATTTTACTTGTCTGAAAAAGTTTTTTAAAATATGATAATAGAAATATTATTAAGATAATATTAAAATTTATTCTTTGCCTATTAGAGCTAAACTGAAAGGAAGGTAGGATTCGACAAACATTTATATCTTAACTTTTGATATGACGGAGATATGAAAATACATTCACTAAATATTGAACGCAATTGAAATAATATTTTGAAATATTGGTCGGGTATTATATGACACAACTCATAATTAAAATATAAATTTTTAATTTGTTATTTCAAATGAATCCAATTTATATTAATAATCTAATAAATTAAATATTGAAGCACTGGTACAGTAATTATTACGACAGTGAATGTCACTCAAAATAATAGATGTAATCAAAAATATAGTACCCTAAATCCTTAAAAAGCAGCGGCCTATTATACGAAAAAGGTTGTATACATTAAAAAACATATACTTGGCCTATAAATAAGTTAGGCTTATTCACAAAATCAATATATTAAAAATATATTTGTAAATATAATGTGAGCTCGAATAAAATGTGTGTATGTATGTGTATTTAATTATATGTAAGTCGACTTATCGATGGGTCCGGCTTATCGACAAGATTTTAGGGTAATATTTTTGGTTCACATTTATATTACGGTTATGACATCTCTAAAAGGATCAATATCTATTTACTGCTAGTCGAAGTTATTAAGAATAGCCTGTGTGCTGATGGTTATAAGTTTTCCACCTCCTAAAACACAACAATCATTTAAATAAATGATCATACAAGTTTTATTCTTTAAGAAATGTAAAGAGAAAAAATGTATTTAATTTCTATTAAAATGAAAAGAAATTTTTGTTTTGAATTTGAGGTCAAATAAATGAATCTAAAGAATTGAAATACAATTTTAAAATTAAAGAAAACTCTTTTATATACATAATATTATTTAAATATATTAAAAGTGGGGACACAAGTATTAGTTATTTTGATCTAGATATTTTTTTAAACATCAAAGCTACGGAACCTACAGAATCTAACAAATCTAATCAATTTCTAGCTTCCATTTGAAAAGAAATATGTTCATTAGTTAATCATTATGATAGGTGCTTTTGGTGGCTATTCTTGAGAGCCCAACGGAACTCATGGTGTCATTCAACAAACATTTATACCTTAACTACTGATATGACTGAGATATAAAAATACTTTCACTAAATATTGATTGAATTTGAAATAATTTTTAATTTACAGATGAGTTATCTGAAGGGGGAAACAGATCAGTCATATATTTACAAATTATCAATAATTATAATAGACTTTTCGAATATAAAAAAAAGTTCAGCAAAAAATGAAATGTTTTACACAATTCTAAATTGAGTGAAATAAAATTGATTTAAATATAATATAACTATAAATTGAATCAATATTTTAAGGCCACTATATTTTCCATTTTGTGCCAAATGACTGAACTGACTGCTCGACTCCAGATTAGAGGACTGCGCCTCAAGTATTTCTTGATTGTATGTCCTTATAATTAGATTCTCCTGGAATTCTGCGATATTTCTATGAAATATTGAAACACATCTCAATTTTAGTTCTTCTATTTGAAAATGTTTTCTCTCCATTCGTATTCTGAGCCCAAGTATGAGAATACCCGTCGATTCGTTCACATATCGGATTAAATTACTTTCATTGACCTGTAATTAGATTTTTTGCGCACAAAATATTAATTCAAAGCGTGAAATGATTTCTAAAAAATATTATATTTTTTTATATATTTCTGTGGTTTTAGTTTGAAATTTGTTCGCAAACTCTAAAAGACTATTCACTTTTCACTGTAATCGTATTTCATTCAAACATTAATACAACAAAAGATGGATAAAAAAATTCTCTGACAAACAATGGGATCAATAAATCAAAAGTTATCTGATTTTTCTCCTTTTGCTAAATATGTTAACTCTTAAATGTGAGCAATGGTTTGCTTTTTCTGTTAAATCCCTTATTCTTCAGAATCAAAGTTTTGGCCAAAAACTATTGTTTGACATATATTTTTGATATCTTAACAAAAAAAAACTTATAAGACTTGTGGTGTTCCAATCAATACAATAAAGGATTTATCCAATCATTTCTATATATAGTTTTTTCTAACTTTGATTTCTTTAATAAATGAAATTCTGAATAAAAAGAGTCTTTTACTCTAATATTTGCCAAAAAATACTAAAGTTTCGCATTTTTCACATAAGAGAAAGGCTTTGGTTTTTATTTTAAGAGCAGTCATACAACTATAGAGACATATTGTCAGATGAGATGATATTAATATCGATGTTTATGTATGTGTTTATAGAGTGATCAAAGTCAAGATGATGTCAAGTGATGCTTACCTCGACATTCATGACAAACCATTTGAGTTGAGCGTCGTGTGCATTAGTAGTGCAGTTCACGTTCAGCACTTCATTCACGTCATAACTTTGTTTAACACCTTTTATTATAGGAGTTTCTCTATTTGGCTGTAAAGACCAGTCTATTCCGAACAGAATATGTTTGAATGGTTTGACAGAAAAATAAGATATTTTTGAATAAACAAAACAAAAACAGACATTCAATGAATTAAAGGAATTTCTTTATACTTTACTTTTTTTGTTTTAGTGGCAAAAACTGCCGCTGAATATCAATTGAGTGAATCAACTGAACACTGGGTTTTACAGTACTGACAGAGCTTATGAAAAGTGCCAAACATTTAGTGCAGTTCCAGTTTTAAAAATAGAATATTTTCACGGTTTGCTGATTCAATGAAATCTCAAACTATTTCTTTACTTTCATTTTCTACCAAAGAATTCATAAATCATTTCATAAAACTATCGAAAATTTTGTTCTCCAAAATAATAGATACTTTCAAAGTTATGTTTCTTTTTTCTGGTACTTTAATGCACTGTAACTATAATTTTGAGGCAATAAATATCTGTCATAAATACAATCAAAAAACAAAAATAAAAATTTACAATAAAATGAAAAATAAAATCAACGAAAAATTTCCACTTTTTTCTGCCTATAATTCAAATATTAATCTCATGAATGAATTTGAATATCAAAAGTGATTTTTAAAATATTTGAAGAATTTAATCCAAATTAATAGTTATTTCACTCAAATGCTTATCAAATTTTTTTATGTTATGTGAATAGATATCAGAGTTCTCTTCCATTCTTACCTTTCCTCCACGAGTATGAACTTCTATGTGATTTATTTCTGGCGGAGCCGCCGATTACATACTCGACAGCTTCAAACTCATAGACTAGTGTTAGGGTTGCCGTACATCTCAAGTTGAGTAGACCTCGATTGAAGTAATTGGGAGTGGCGTATATTAAAAGACCTAATTTACTGCTTTGCAAACCATTTGAGTTGGCTTTAGGTGGAAATGAGATCAACTGATCGGGTGATGCGATCTTGTCATTTATGAACCAATTGAGTAGTGGATAAGGTCTTCCGTCACCCGATTTGCAGCTCAAATTGATCTTATCGTTTAAGTCATAGGATGGCTCTGAGCCTTCGATCTTGAGATTCTCCTGCGGCAGAACTGACACAAAATACAGATCACGAATAAAAAACTTTTTTTCACTCATAGAAAGTAATCCATTGAATAGAAAAATAGAAAAAATCTGCGAAAATTAGATTAAAATATTCTGTATTTTTTCAATTGTGATATGCATTGTGAAGGTTGTGCTCGACTTTATTAACTCGACTCTAATTATGATAAGTTAGTCCCCATCTGTTTGACTAATTGTTAATTTCAATTAAATATAAGAGTAGAATAAATGAGAAGTTTTTCGTGTCTCTCATTCAATGATTAATGACTATCGAAGAAACCAAAAGTCCTGAACTCAATGATAACTGAATTATATCTGAAGAAAGTGAATGAAAATTAGATCTAATTTTCCAAACTTATACCCAAATATTGAGTAATTATGTTTGAAAATTAGAAGAGAAACAAAAGATTCCTTTCCTTCCAATGGGACCTCAATTTATAGAGCACTGGAATATAGTTCACTAAATTCTGTACACAAAACATATAATTCGTTGACTAAAGAATAAGTGGAGAAAAAATAATTTCATTTAAACATAATTTGTATTCAGAGTCAAAGTCTGTAATTCATTTCAATTATTTGTTTTGCACTTCCTTTTTGTTGTCGACTATTATTTATTTATTTATTTATTATTTTAATTCGCAGTTTATTTTCAATTAATTCAATTGAAAAGTTTATTTAAATCCTAATTCATATTTATTGGTTACTGAAACCTAAAATTTCAAAATCTATGTTCTGATTACAAAAGTTGTGATTCTAAGCTCTGAAAGAGTTTACTAAAAAAAGGTTTCCCCTATTTTTCAACAATAATTTATGACATTTTTTGGCTATAAATAAAAATCATTTCAAATGTTTTGTCAGAAAAGGATTGATTTGTTTTCTATTGAAATGTCATTCAATGAAAAATTTTGAATTTCAGAGAAATTCTCAAAATTTCGAAATACTTTTTGAGATAATTATCTGTTTATTTTTTGTTTTATCTAAATGAGTGTCAATTAAGTTGATTGTCATCTCATAGCGACCATTGAACTAACTTTTAAAACAACAGTCAATATTGAGAACTGGCGTATGATTAGAATAGTAGGGTATGTGTCCATTGGGCTCAAAATTACTGATTCATCTCAATTGAGAATAATTTTTGCCTGAATTCCGATTAGTTATCATTAGAATTGTAATTCTAAGTCATTAGTTTTTGAGGCATTAGATCGATGTTTGAAATTAGACTCTGAATCAAACATTTGATAAGGACTTCAATTTATAAACATAACAACACATTGTTTTTCTTCCTTCAAATAATTCTATCTATTTGTGTGTCCTCTCATTTCATTCATTTATCACTATTTGAGTGTATTTTATATAATTTAAAGTTAAATCCACTCACAAATCAAAACAAAGACTTACCATAAACTTTCATTAGTTGTTCGCTTCTGACTGTTGAATAAGAGGGTCCTAATAATCAAATTTATAGCAAATTATTATTTAATATTCACTACAAAATCTATATTTTGTGTTAATATTTATTCTGTTTAATGGATTGTATGACAGAATATTCTTCTTTGTCTTCACTTAAAGTTTGATTAAAACAGATTTTCTTTTATCTCTTATTTGTTATATGTTTTTATGTGTCGATTATCATTAATATTAATAGTGATATGTCGTGACCTAATCGTGACATAACCTCAACTCATCATTCATTAAATATCTAATCAACACTTAAAGCACACACACACACACACACACACACACACACAGAGTGAAAGAGCGAAAAAATCACAATTCGTTTCAATACAATTATAAAAACGATTGCTTCAGATTTGTTGTAACTCTTTGTTAGACTATTTGATCCAAAATACATTTACAACAGAAATAGAAAGTATCGATAATTCAATAAGTTTTGGGATAAGTCATTGTTTTAAAACAAAATAAATGCTTATGCGGTCATTATTTTACTTTTGTCCGAATCAATCATTTGCTGAATTGAGAAAATTTCTGAACTGAATAAACAAAAAGCCAACAAAAATAAAGAAATTTTTGGTCTCATATTTGATGTTTTGAGTGAAAGACAAATAAAATCGGTTTTCAAGATAATAATTATCTGATTTATTAATATTTATATAAATAAATGAATTGAATATTTATTTTTACTTCTAATCTGATATAAAAACTATTTTTGAAAAAATAAAACCCAAATTTTGGTGAACTTTGTGTTTATAAATATTTGGACTAAATTCTGGTACCAAAACATACTATTCATTGAATGAATATTTGTTTGAATATTAGATAAATAGATGTGAATCTCAAAAATTGTTTTCTTTAGGAAAATAAATATATTTTTCTCATAAGTCTATCATTTATTTATTTATTCGTTT
Source organism: Achipteria nitens (assembly GCA_034698525.1). NCBI lineage: Eukaryota > Metazoa > Arthropoda > Arachnida > Sarcoptiformes > Achipteriidae > Achipteria > Achipteria nitens. The sequence goes on along the minus strand of JAQGBR010000583.1, from coordinate 4,465 downwards.
ATGAATTGAAAATATTTTGCAATCAATAAAAACGTTTCGTTTGAATATTGTATTGAACTTTCATTTTTCATGCAATACATACAAAAGAGATAAGTTATCAAAAATTCATTTGCTTTTGATATTCAATTCCAAATCTATTCAATGTTTATTCACTTAAGACAAGAAGTTTTTTGTCTCACAACTCAACATTCAATCGAAACTAATATAGAGTTTTTGTTTCTTTAAAGAAAATGGGCTCAAAATTAATTGAATTAAAGTCAAATAATTAGAAAATATCTCAGAATTTATCGAATTTGAAGAGAATTTTATCAATTGTCAAATGATTTTTGTTCAGTCGAGCAGTTTTTTCACTCTTTTTTCCACTAAAAACTGTTTATCATTTTTAATAGTATTTTTGGTCCATTAGTTTTTCAAAGTTATTCAACATATCCTTCAAAATCTTTTGAGATTTCAGGGAAAATAGATTTTAACTTAAAATTGAATTTTCTTCGCAACAAAAAAAATAATAATAAAATGATTCATAGCTTATGAATCATAAAACTGTAAAAGAGTCTAATAAATAGATTCTCAATTCATTACTCACTTTATGCTACCTATTACTACATGAAAGATATGAAACATAAAACTTGTAATATCAGCTTGCTATAATAATAACTTGTTCTTCCATCTTGTTGCTCAAAATTAATCAGAATAAATTAATACAAACAACTCATAGAATTGACTTCTTGTTCAGAATAAATTGTAAGTCTTTTCATCCAAAAAGCTTTTGCAGACATCTATTTAGAGTCAATGTCTGTCATTAGAATAATGATTTTTTAAACCAAGATTATCTAATTTATTGTGAATTTAGATAAACAATTCTAACAAAACATAAGCCATTGTTTGAGAGTAACTTTTTGTTTGCTAATGTTATTCAACTCTAACTGTAATTTACGTAAGTTTTGATTCAATAAGAATTTCATTTCGATGAACGGGAGTTCTGTTATTCTGTTCTGTTTGACTAACTGACTAACTATCTGCTTAAATTTGAAAATAACAAGATCAATCAGATAAAGAATGGCTTAAAAACTTAATTGGAGTTTATAATTGGTGTCTGACAATAGCGGGATGTCAGACAAGTTTGTGTCGCAGGAAATATCTATATTTTTCTAAAAAACAATTGAAATGTAAATTTGTGCACAGGTAGGAAATCAATGTGTACTGTTTCATCCTTCCCCAAAAACACATCCTCTGATCAAGTATAAATTTGCAGTAAAATACTTAATTTAACATTTTTTACTTAAATCTCTCATTTAATTATTTTAAAGAAATAATTTAATATTAAAAAATGTCAAAGATTTTGATTCTTCTTTTTATTGGATTAATATGTTTCCAACAGTCAAGTTGTCAACATGGTAAGTTACCACTAGTAACATATTAAATTTCACCATTATTTTCCAATTTTAACTAATATTAAGGAAACTATTTTATTGTTAGGACCTATTGTTAGGTCAATTTGCAGACTACCACCGAAATCAGGTCCATGTTATGCATCCATAAGACGTTATTACTACGACTCGACTAACAGATTGTGCAGAGGTTTCATATATGGCGGATGTCAACCGAACTCTAATAATTTCAGAAGTATCGGGGAATGTCGTAATACTTGTGCCTAAAATTTAACTTTTGTTGATTGAAATGAATAATTAGAATAAATAAAAACAATTTTTATCTAAATTGTATTATTTATTAAGTTGAGAGTCTATTGAAGGGGTTTTAACAGAGTTTAATAATGCTGTGTGAGCAAGATAATCTTCCTAAAGAACTCTTATTACTTTTTAAGACATATAATCTCTGAATTGAATGAATGATGATTTTTGAATCGATTGAATAGAGTTATTATAAGTATTGTATGAAATAAAGTAATAATAAATAAGTAGTGACATACTCTCGGCGCTGATCTCACAGGCGTACATCCCATCAGAATACTGTCAACACAGACAGAGAAATTCAATTTGAGTACAAACTATATAACTGTGTTATTATTTGATTTAATTAATTTGATAAATGACTCACCAAATCAGTATAGGTTAGGAAAGCATGGCTTGCATTCGAACGGAGTGTCTGATATGATAAGTAAAAAGCAAAAGGAAGGGTCAATTTTTTTGTATTTATTATTAAAACATTTCATTAAATTAATAGATTCTATATTTCAATCTATAAATGCTTTTTGTGTTATCTTTTCTTCAAATACCAAAACTATTTGTTTGATGAGTTAATTAATGTTGAAAATTAAATATATAATCTTGTACATTTATTGGCCAAATGTTTTTGTGCTCATAGAGTGAATACACACACATTTGTGTTCATTACACAAAACGGAATGACACACGAAAAGTAGAGTATAGTTCCTCCCCATAGATTAGAAATAAAACATAAAGGATTGACTTTGACGTGAAATATCGTGCAGAGAGTGAGTCTTTTCTACAATTTTTATCGTGCGTTCAGATATGAGGCTAATCTGCCTTTAGTTTAGTTGGAGGTGAGGACACACCCAACTCTTGCCCAGCTATCCCTGTGTTCTAAACTTTATGAACATAATCATTAGGATCAGAATAGGAGACACATATCACTGGGAAAGGCATATATGAGAGGCATAGAACGCACACTAATATAAACTCTAATACCAGTACTCAAAGCACTCTTTGATTATATTCCTGGTCTCCCAATAGTTCTAATTTACTTTTAAAACATTAAAAATATAATTGTATTTAATATCTCTGATGTAAAAGACATCAAATAATATATATTTTATCCAAGAAATGACTCAATCATTCATTTTTCGGGTCACTGTTTGTGATTAATTCAATACTAAAAATAGATTTCGTTTTCTCTGAACTAAAAAAATAATATTTTCTGAGTTTTTCTGACGAAATAATCTCTAAAACAGATCTAATTATGTATATATAGAGTGGCTGTCAATAAAAGTATGGTTTGATAAGAGATTTTCCGCATATCGTTAACTAATTTTTAAATTAAATGTCAAACAAATAAAACCCAATACTAACGTCAACGTAAGCGCCTCTAAGTTTGAGTGCCTGTCCCGGACGAGGCTCTTCTGATGGTAGAAATCTGTAGAACTCGACGTAATCTTTATAGTATTTGACTGAATAGAGTTCGTCGTCTTCCAGATCGAAATTGCAGTGAAGGACAACCGGCTGTCCCTTTGCTACGGCCGCCGGCACTTCAAAGCGATTAATTCGTAGACAATCAGAGACTGGAATTAAAAGAATTAAATGAACAGATTGTTAGACATCTCAAAAAAGAAACGAGTCTTGTATTTAAGTAACAAAATACAGCACAACATAACAGATAACTCAGATTAATGTATGCGAAACACAAACACAGCTCTTATTCTATTTAATTAGTCTATAATTACCAAAACTTTTATCTTTTCTTTACTTTTTCTCCACTACTTCTCCTCCACTCCTACTCTTAAAGAATCGCTTTTGTGTTGTTTTGTGTATCTGTGGTCTCAATTGAAGACTTAATCGTTAAAACTTTTGTTTTTGGTTATAAAATTGATTGCTAGATTACATTCATTTAATGAATCCAATTTTCAAAAAGTTTCACTCAATGTTAACATTAGATTAAAAATTATTTCATTTTATATCCCAATTAATATTGATATCAAAATTTGCATTTTTATTAAAATGAAATAATTTCCTAATAATTCCTGAATTTATTCCTTAAGAAAAAAGTTTTTAACCTCTTTTTGTTTTTATTATACGTTACATACCATTAAATAAAATTAATTAAGTTATTAAAAAAAATACTAAATTCTAAAAAACAAGAGTCTTTTTCGTAGAAAACAAATTAATTTCTAAGATTAGATATCATAGAAAACACTAACACATCAGTGAATGACTAAATTAGTTTAACATTAATTTGGTTTATAGTAAAAGCATTTTTTTCTTAATAAATATTCAATAATAAGCTAAACGACTCATTTCCCTAAACATTATATTACTATTTCTTTTGTATTTCTTTTCTATTATACTTAGGAACAGGTAATTGAAGAAAAGGTATTTGATCGCTAAAGTCGGGGCGTTTTCCCTCATATTCTATGAGTCATAGACTATGAGTGAATCGATTTGTTTAATCAAAAATCACAAATTAAATAAAATAAATCAAATTCAATGAGAGCTAAAAAATAACATTTAAATAAATTTAATTAAACATAAGCTTAATGTTTGAAAATATCCACGAATTTTGTTTATTTTTAAACTTATTTTTCCCCAAATCTCTAAAGAATTGAATTTTTTGACAAAAGAAAAAGAGTTGTCTTTTCGGAAGAAACATCAGTGAAATTCAATTTAGACATCAATTGATTTATTCATTTCAAGATTCCAGTCATTGAGAAAAACCGTTTCACATATCAATCATTTTCTTCTTTTTAACTGGACATCACGTTCGTTAGATCATA
>JAQGBR010000582.1:0-12194 GCA_034698525.1 Achipteria nitens | reverse complement strand
ATTATTAGTTCTTTTAATAGAATATTTAAGCCAGTTAGTTCTGCTAGAATTGCTGGTTCACTTTGAAAAAACAAATTTAGGCTCCGACACAATCAAAAGATTTAAATTTTAAGCTAAAAATTTGATTACTTTCTATTCAATTGTGAAAAATATAAATTTTCAACAAAACTCTTCTCAATTTTGTTCTTCTGAATGAAAAAACTATTTTTCAAAGGGATAAACAAATTTAATAACTTTTTTCAGTAAACTATTCAGTCATTTATGACTAGAATAAGACTTTTCTTTTCCAAAACAAACTATAAATGACTTTAAATAATAGTTTGAATAAAACTTCTGCCACTTTATAAGCACTTAATTTTCGGGAACTCAGTCTTATAAGTTGGCTATAAGTGAAAGGTAAGTGCGAGCGGACTGACATAGGCTGAGTGAAGAGGGTGTGATGGGTATAACATATGCGCACAATTTTTGTATTATTAAACAGATAGAAGTGAGTGAGCGGACAGACACCGACTTATTAGTGACTGAAAGTGATCAATAAAAATGGTAATACAACACAAACTTTAATCTCGATTTGATTACTTCTCTTGTGGTCTAACTTTGTTTGAAATTAGAAAATACAGACATTAAATGTTTAGTGTTTACTCCTAGGAAACTAGGAGTTGAACACACCATAATTGGCGGATAATGTTTGTGAATAACAATTGTTTTTCATTTTTCACAATTTGTTATGAATTTTATATTCTCTCATGAATTATGATTCATAATATTCTGTTGGTTAGCAGGACCTACATCATTTATAACAACTACAATAATTATTGTATTACTTTGCAAATTATAAAAATGTCTTTACACATTTTAGAGATATTTTAAAACACTTGAAATTAAGGCCAAAAATTAGATCTAGGCTAATTTATCATGCTAAATGAAAACCGAAAACCCAAACCTAATTTGTTGAATAATTCATTTTGTTTTTTGGCTAAAAAGACTTCAATTGAGCTAATTCAAATATATTCAATTTAATTCACAGATAATTTACTTCATTTTTATTCTTATTTGAATAATACAACCTTGGCACACTGAAATCAGTTCTCTAGAATAAACGTCATTATAAAAAAGGCTAAATATTTATCAATTATTTATTAAAATTATTTTATTATTTACTGGTATTTGTCAGCGAATATAATAAATGTTTTATTATTAATATTTAGAGAAATGTAATTAAAATAAAGGCAAAAATAATTATCACTTGTATGGCATAAAAGCTAAGAGCAAACAATTATTCTGATCACGAATTTTATTCTCACCGCAATATCATTTCAATAAATATAGTGGGCAGTAAATGACATACGCTTTGCTTGTTATTTATAACTCTCAAAAGTCTTGTTTATCTGACAATTCCAATAGTTTTAATTTTACAAGAATTTAATTATGAAAACTTCAAAATATTTGCTCCAAATTATTAATGATAAGTAAATTTAAAATATTAGAAACTTTATAATTATAAAAAAAATTGTTTATTAATGCAAATACTAATGAATTGAAATCAAAATTATGTCAACTTTTACATCAAATTCCAAATTGAATTTTAAAGAAAGTTTTGGACAAACATTATGTTTGATTCAATTAAAAAATTTTTGTCGTCAAAAAAGGATTTTAAACATCATTCAAGAAATTTAAGGATCAGTTATTTGATGGTTTGGTTATGGATTTCTATTGTGTTTATTCAAGAAAAATCTATTCTCATTGATCACACAGTGCTCTCACTATTTTCAAAGTTTAAATGTTTATGAAAATTGTTTTTATTACTCTCTATAACACTCTTCTATCATAAAAAGATTAATTGTATTTTCAAGAGTTTAATAAATATAATACAAAAACGCAAAGAGAATAGAAATTGCTATTTAACAACACAATAACATCGATAGTCTGTACCGCTTTTCATAAACTTTTCATAACATTTAACTCTAACCACAAAAAATCAATTTCTTTAATTGTTTTGGAAAAAAAGTTATCTATTCATTAGATTAGATTAATGGCTACTATTGTTAACTATTTGATAACCTATTATCAAGTAATTGTGATGACATACCCGGGAATAAATCTGTTTTTATCTCGGATGACACTGCTAGTTTTGAATTTCTAATTTGTTATCTTTTTGTTCCTAATTTAGTTCCGGAAATAAATTTTAATCCAAAAAGAATTCATTTAATAAAACTTAAAATTTGTTGCAATAAATTAGTTTTAATTATTAATTAATTAATATAATAAAAAGTATGACTAAATTATAATTTTGTTTATATGATAACATTTCTCTAATTTATCTAGTTTCTTTACTCATATATTTGTTTAGCCCATTCCTTCGTTGAATGTGAGAGGACTATTTTTTATTTTCTTGTCTTGTTCTTTCTTTTCTTGAGGAGACTGTGGTTTTTCATCATTATTTGGTGTGTCCAATATTTCTAATCCCTTTTCGATAAGAGTGCTAACAGTCTGTCCCACATTTTCCAAGTGTGTTGTCGTCTCAACAATAGGTTCCTTGTCATCTGAGTCATCGTCTTCATCGAGGTCCATTCTTAAGAAGCGCCATGCTCTTTCTTCACTCTCTTCCTCCTCCTCTTCTTCTTCTTCCTCGTCCTCATCGGTCTCTGTGCGTATCTTTCTTTTATTTTCAGCGCTCACTTCAGGTATTTGTATGTCTTTGTCTATAATTAGTCTATTTTTCCTCTTTTTATTCAAATGTTTGACGAGTTTTTTGTTTGTGCCAAAGAAGTCGAGCGCTATTATAGACTTATTATGAATATTGTTGTTATCATCGATAGTCATGATTGAAACCAGTTCTTCATTTGGAATATTATCGAGGATTAAATTTCCGTTAAGAATATGTTTCATCATTTGTTGATTGCGATAGTATTTCAATTCGTAATCACCTTTCAATCGATAACTAATTTCGTGTTTTATTTCAAATTCTTTTGTCTTCAGTATTAGAGTGAAGGCAACGACACCCGCCTTACAGTCCACCTCTTCTACAATAGCCAAATGAGATTGAATTGACTCTAAATTCATCTTAAAATTAGATTTCAATTTGTGTTTCATTTTTTATCAGACAATTTAAGAAACTTTTTTTTAATCACAAAAAAATTCAGTTAGAAATTCATATAATCTGAGATAAATGGCTTTTCATTTGCATTGATCAAAATAAAAAAATTCAATTATTCAAATATAAGCACGTTCGCTGGTTTTTATGCAAGAATACTTTATTGAAATATTCATTTTCAATAAAAATTTATTGAATTAAGTTTTTATTTAAAACTAACATTTGTTCTGAATTTTATACATTGAATATATTTTGTATTTAAACTGAATTAAATTTAATTTATTCTGAACAGGCTATTCTAATTCAAATTGATCCACTTGCATTGATTCAAATTGATCAAGTACATTATCCATGCCTTGGGACACAGTACATAAGAAGTTCATAAGAACAAGTCGAAGACCAAGATCAATTGGGCTTTTTTGTTGCTTTGATATTTGATTATTTAAAAGTGAACATGCAAATAATTAAATTTTTAAATTATTGTATTTTTCCCACACAGATATCTGAGATATCATAAATGGAAGACATTTTTTATTAAATTACTGATTACTAATTGAAATTTTTATATTAATTTACATAAAGTGCTTCTTAGCGTTACCTGGGAGTCAATTGAGAATTTTTCATTAATTTACATGAAAAAACTGACCCGGTATATTAAAACAATAGATATAATCAGTAATTTATTATAATAGTGGAAGTATTAAGGTATAAAATTCTCGAAACGATTACCACTACTTTTGAACTGAAATTGATATTCAGTTGAAATACTTAATATTCAATGAATTTTTTTTTATTAACTGTTATATCATTAAAAATAACTGCAATTAATTTTAATTGATTTTAATTTCAATAAAATATAATGTGAGAGGTATTCAGTCAAATAATTACCCTTAAAATTTCAAATTTAAAAAACCTAACTTGGGGCTTTAGTATTTTCAAAAGGGGTTACTTGTGATCCTGGTAGGGTTGACAATCATCTGGCTATTTTTAGGTACGTATCTGCTTGAAACTAACCCAGTTTTTCTAATCCGAGCAAACTATTAGAAGACTTCCACTCTAATCAAGAAGTGGTTATCACATGATTGGAACAATTGAAAGGTCACTCTCATCGGCTCTCATCTTTTGATACTAAGAACTAACAGACTGTCCAACTGAAAGACTAACAGAATTTTATTATACATTTGAGATGTTTTTAATAACTTTAAATTAATTTATTGTTTTTTCTTTACTTTATGTTTGCATTCATTGATTGCGGACTGAATTCAATTGTAATATAGTTTTTAGAGCGCTCTTCAAACCAATTAATAATTTGTATAATAAACTCATTAAAAAAAATTTTGTCTAAATGTTGTCTGTTGTTCAACATTAATATTTAACATCATTACGTTTAAACTGAAAAATGCGATTTGTTCGTCCTGTGTATTGATATTTTCTAAAGCTAATTCTGTATTAACGATATACTCTCTTTTTCTTCTCAAATATAGGAAACCCCCTAATAAGAAGAGAATAATGCCTATAAGTATATAATCAAAAATGTTTGATCTCCCAGAGAAGAGTATAGTTGTTTCCGTATTCTTTTCATTACTTCTAGATATTTTATCAAACTCTTCGGCGAGTTTATCAAAATCAAATGAGTGCATTTGAGGCATTAAATGAAAATTAATTCTTTGAGACAATGAAGAATCGAATGTGATTATACTCGAATGTTGGTAAGTTTCAGAATGATAATGAAGATTCCCTACACTAAATGGAATATTCCTTGGGATTGAAAAAGGGAAATCCGGACAAACTACAGATCGATTATATACATAAATATAAAAGGACTCACAGTAAATGATATTTTCTCTGCCCACATCTTTAATCTGAACAAGGTCCTCGATTACTAGCGAATGTTTATCTTCACAAGGCTTTGATCTCCAATATTTAGCTGTCATATTTTCAGGGAGAGGATTATCGCATCTCCCGAAATCAGGTACTACAGCCATATTAGTGGTTGACTGTGAAGTTTGGGGTAAGGGAACGACACAATCAGTTGTGCGATCATAAATTACTCGATTTGGACCGTTATATTCAACAGGGCATATAACTGTTCCATTGTTCCTTCTTTCATATAGAAAGAATGGATCTGCCTTCAATAGGACAACTTTCTTATTCAAAGTTTTAACATCAAAGGTAAGAGAAATTATATCTCTTTCAGTGTCCATAAGACACTCTACTGGTTCGGCTGTATTGAGCGGGCATTCATCACCGCATGGAAGGGTAAAATTGAATAGATCCATAAGCTTAGGATCTATCTTTTTGTCTTTCCATGCTCTTGCAACATCTTGAACCCTATCTCTAAAAACTATTAATCGTGAAATAATGTTAGAGAGGATTCCTATTGTTCTTGGTAATGTATTCTTTAGTGTTGCAATCTTAACTTTCAAACTAAGGATCTCTTCGCTCAAACCTTTTATTTCATTCTGTAAAATTTCTAAAAGTTGTTTGACTTTAGCTTCATTTTGTTGAATTTCTCTCAATTTATTCATAGTATCCTCATTTAACTTTTGAAGTCGATCGATATTGAATTTATTTGTATTTGATTGAACATATGAAGAAGTTGCTAAACCCACGATTGTAGAAACGGCTACAGCTATCACTGCAATAAGTCCTACCGCTAAAATCGCAACTCTCTTACCTCTATTACCGAATTTGAGTTTATTTTCGGCAGATTCTATCGGGATATCACAGAATTTCCTCATTGGGGCAATGAATTCTGTCTGGAACTGCGTTTCACAGTAGTGTTTGGCTTCTTCCACATTATAGAATTGGAAGAAAGAATCATTAAATACTGTACATGGCGATATATAATTAATGGAGACCATGACTCTACTTATTCCGGTTATAATTGGAGTTTCTGAATTTCTCCAGACAACTGGACTCATTCTTTCAAGAGAAGCATTGACGCCTACCATTAATAGACAAAGGATTAATAGATAAGTGAGTAAATCGAATACTTTTTTGGGTTTTCTTTGTCTATCAGATCGTCTGAGTTTTATTGGTGATAATGGCTTTACCTCAGGTGTTGGGATTGGGTGATGTTCCCTTAAAACCTCTTCATAGTCATAGATTTCAGTATCAGATGAGTCGATATCATTTAAGTCATAAATTTCAGTTTCTGATGAATCATTACTGAAGGAAATCTCATCTATTTCTGTGGAATCAGAATCAAATTGAGCAATTTCTGATTCATTTGCATTCTCAGCTCTGCATTCTATTTCTCTTATTAAATTTTCCCTATCAGTGAATTTTTTCATACGACTGACATGAATACAGTCAAGTATGTACTTTTTACCATCTTTTGTGCCCTCGACATCATAATTGACCCCATTATTGCCAACTCTAGTGACTGTGAATGGACCATGAAATGGATGAAGCAGTTTCTCTGATTTACCTACAATTCTTGTGGGATAAAAGACCAGACATTTATCTCCAACATTGAATGAGACATCCCTGTGTCTCTTGTCGTAATGGAACTTATTACGGTTTGCCGCTTTGGCAACATTATCTCTGACAGTTTTATAGAATTTAGTTAAAGCATTTTGAATTGAACTTAAATACTGTCTTTCATTTGTCGCCCCAAATGTAGGTACTGAGCAAACCCTATCTGGAGGGAGAACAGCCTCTCTTCCGTATAATAACTTAAATGGGGTGAAACCAGTGCTGGCATTAATTGTCGTATTATAAGCTAAAGTTAACCAACTCAAACCGTTATCCCAATCATCTTGCTTTTTACTGACATACATAGATATCATTTTTGCAAGTGTGCCGTTGTATTTTTCCGTCAACCCATTCGTTTGAGGATGAAAGCTGGTTGTCATTACATGTTTAATTGCCAGTATGTGATAAATCTGTTGACTTAATTCAGATCGGAATTGCACACCCCTATCAGATAGTAATACCTGAGGTGTCCCAAATTGACAGATTATTCTTTCAATTAGAAATTCTGCTGCATATTCTTTTGTCGCTGCTGGAATTGCCTGAACAATTGCATATTTTGTGAAGTAATCAGTGGCACAAATAATATAGGTGTTCTTTTTCTGACTCAATTTAAATCTGCCAAGAAAATCAATTCCTACCATTTCAAATGGTTGCTTAGTTTGTATTGGGACCATTAGACCAGCTTTCGGTAACAACTCTTTCTTTTTGGTTTGACAATCTCTGCAGCTTGTCACATAATTTTCGATATCTTTTCTCATGTTTGGCCAGAAATAGCGCTGTCTTATCTTTTCTAAAGTTTTATCAATACCTAAATGGCCGCCTGACATCATATCATCATGATATGAATACATAATATCGAAAATCATTCCGATTGGAATACAGACCACAAGTGTTTTATCATTATTAACCTTTACTTTTTTCAATAAGATTTTATCTTTCAATACATATTGATTTGAAATCAAACTGTCACTAGTTTGATCCAAAAGATTTTTATAAATTTCACCGAAAAATGGGTCTGACTTTTGTAAGTCATATATTCTCAAATTTGGAATATTAACATCATTTGAGTCTCCAATTAATGATAGACAATAAGTTTCAATATTGTCTTCGTGTTCGAAACCACTACTATTTGGATATCTCGATAAGGCATCGCAAACCACATTTGATTTCCCACTTCTATGTCTTACAGTATAAATGAAGTTTTGCATATGCAAAGACCAACGCAGGATTCTATTGTTAAGTGATTTCTTTTCAGTCATCCACTTAAGAGCTATACAATCGCAAACGACTTCAAAGCTTTTTCCTATCAAATACTGTTTGCATTTAGCTGTAACCTTGACAATGGCAAGACATTCAATTTCAGGTGCGCTGTAATTAACTTCCGCCCCGTGGAGCAAATAACTTAAGAAAAAGAAGGGTCTCAGCTCTCCCTCTATTATATGATATAATGCACCACCAATTCCTACTTTTGATCCATCAGTGTGCACCTCCACAGGTAGTCTATTATCAAAGTGTGTAAGTATAGGGGAATTACAAATTGCCCTTTTGAGGGATTCAAACGCGTGCTGCTGATCTCTTTCCCAAACAAAAACCCTTCCAATATCTGATTTTTTAATTCTTTTAGATTTAACTTCTGTTTCTGGAATATCTTTGACTTTCTTAGTCAATCGTGTTAAAGGTTCGGCTATCTTAGCAAAGTCTTTTACTTTACGTCGATAAAAGCCGGCAAGACCTACGAAACTCCTTACCCCTTTTAGGTTGATAGGGACAGGAAACTCCATTATAGCCTTAACTTTAAGTGGATCAGCATCTATTCCTTCTTTGGATATAACATAACCTAAAAATGTTATTGAGGTTTGACCAAACAAACACTTTTTTGCTTTAAGTGTAAGACCAGCCATTTTAATTCTTTTAAAAACCTCATATAAGTCCTGAATATGTTCTTCAAAAGAACCACTTGAGACAAACTTGTCATCGAAATAGACTATTACGCTTTTCATCAGAAGATCTTTGAATATCTTTGTCTGTTCTCTTTGGTAAAATGAAGGGGCATTCATAAAACCAAATGGTAACCTTTTATACTGATAAGACCCATCTTCTGTACAAAATGCGGTCTTTGGCCTATCTTCAAATGCGATCTCAAATTGATTATACCCTTGATTGTCGTCCATAAGACTAAAATATTGTTTATTTGCCTGTGAACTCAAAATAGTCTGGATATCAGGAATAGGGAATATTTCAGTCTTTGTGATTTTATTCAGGCGACGATAATCAATACATAGGCGATTGGAATCCAAACTATTTGGATCATCTGATTTTTTGTTGACAAGAACTACAGGAGATGCCCAGTCACTTTGACTTGGTTCTATTATACCCAGAGTTAACATTTCTTCAATTTTCTCGTTAATTATTCTCCTTTGTTCAAAACTGTAAGGAATTGGTCTCTGTTGAATTGGAGGATGATTAGGTTCAGCTAATGTAATTGAGAACTGTGCATTCTTACAGTGACCTAATCTTGTGTTATCAAACGAAAATATTGAATTGAATCCTTCAAATAGATTTTGTAAATCTATCTTTTGTTCAACTGTTAATTCAGGATTCACCTTTATTTGACCTCCAGTTATTTCAACGAAATTCTGTTCTTCATTAGGTAAACTTAATTGAGGAACAAATCTGTTACGCCTTTCATGGAAACCTTTTACACCAACCATATTTACCCTTACATATCTTGGGGATGCCTTGAGGAATCTGTCCCTATATCGACAAAAATCCCTGAAATTCCTATCACATGTGGCTCTCCATCTTCTTGAGTAATAAGGGAATTCTCCCAATTGACACTCATCTGGCCTGCAATAAAACCAGTTACATTTTCTGCACATATCTTTCGTCCAGTCAACTGTCATAGGATCTAATCCTTGATCTTTTATGTTACGCCTTTGTTTCTCAAAGATGAGTTTACCGGAATAGACATCAATTGGTGGTAACTCATCATCTATATATAAATACCATTTAGCCTCTTTTTCTAAATGGAGTTGTTCATCAAACTTATCATGATGAATCGGTCTAATTATATCGATATTTTTATCACACTGATCTATCTCCATTATCTCCACAGAATCCGATTCTGTATGACACTTTTCGGCAACTGGTACGATATGCTCCGCATATGTACCAATGATTGTACCACTTTTAAGTTTAACATTTTCTACACCACAGTTTACAACAGCTACATAAGCTCTTCCATTCTGGAAATCGACTGGTGCTTCAGAGATGTATATTTTACTCTTTTGGAACAAATCATTATTAGTACTTATTTTAGCACACATTGTTCGTTTACTTGTTCTATTCTTTGGTGAGATCTTTACGTAGGTAAGTACCTTAGGTTTAAGAGTTTTTGTGCGGGCCATATGTATAAAGAGATCAGAACTTTTATCCTCTGGCGGCACCAACTCTTGTTCTCTATCATTCTGTTTCCACACTAACCTTTTGTGGCGACAATCAATGAACACACCTGCCTTCTTATTGTAGTCATTACCTAACAATAGGTCGAAGTCAAAGTCTTTCAAAACTGCAGGTTTTATCTTTGTTTCATTGTTTACACCTTCAAAGACCACATCAACTGTTATATCTACTTCCCCCGTTACATGAACTTTATTACCGTTCACGGCTTTAATTGTGTTACCTTTGTATGGATTTATTGTTAATTTCAACAATTCAACCAACTTTTTATCAATTAGTGAAACCGCAGAACCAGAATCGATCAGAGCCTGTACTTTGAAACCATTTATATACACAGGTTGATATATTAAATCACAGCTACTGCTGTCAGATATCTCGGATTCAGAAGTTTGCAACGCATTAATGCGTCGGCTATCTTCCTGAGGTCGATTATCCCTTCTCTTAAAACAATTTCTTGCATAGTGACCTATACGACCGCATTCATAACAACGGATATTCCCTTGAATATCCCGACTATTGCCCATTCTTCGCGCCACATTAAAATCAACCTTATTTTTCAATATAGGTCGCGGATATTGTTCCGGCGACCGATATCTGTATTGAGGACTTATACCTCTCTGATATGGACTGTTATCCCTTGAGTCATATCTGTTGAAATGAGTTCTTTCATTCCAATCTGATCTTTGGCAATAATTTTTATCACAATCAGACCTATATTTCTGATTTGAAATCTCTTTGGGAAGAGATTTATTTGTCTCATTTGAATTATCACGTGAATGGTTTGCATACTTTTCACGTGATCTATCAACAACTCTTCGACCATATCGGTCGTACATATCTCGACGTTCAAATGATTTATCGCGCGCTCGACCCTTTCGTTCAATTCCTTTAATTCTCTCCTCATTTTCATTGGATTTTAAGGCAATATTGTTTAATTTATCAACAATAGTTTCAAGAGCTTCAGTGATTTTAGTATCACTTGTATTTGTGCTGTTATTTAATTTGCCGCTCTCCTTTAAACCTTTTTCTATGTTGATAGCGTTTCTTTGAAGATCAGCTAGAGTTGCATTATCTTTGTGATGGATTGTTGACTTAATGTCAGCTTGCATTCCATCGATAATATAGCGCATTATCTCTGCCGCTGGCATTGCTGGGTTCATTTCAATACACAAGAGTCTCTTTTCAGTGATGTATTGTATCACATCTTCTGACCCTTGTTTTCTATTTATCATTTTGCGCCTGAGTTCTTCATCGCGATCTTTTGGCACATGATATGCCAAGAATGCAGTGCGCAAACCTGCCCAATCTGTGGGCGCCGCTGCCGCTAGCTTTACATAAACCTTAAACCAATTTTTAGCTGTTCCTTCTAGGAAATGGCTAAAATGGTTAAACCTTTGGGTATCATCCCAACCCTTTAGAGAAGTTTTCTCTTCATATGAGTCTATCCAATCGATAGCCTCAGCGCTTATTTCACCAAAATATTTATTAATTTTGAATCCAGTATTACTGGATATACTCGCGTTTACAGCATCTCTTACTGTGCGCTGTATATCTGCTGCGGTAAGTATAGGTGCGGCGACTCCACCAGCACCACCGACAGCTCCTCCGCCAGCCCCTGCGCCAGCACCTCCATGATGGCTTCCTCTGCTCATTATTTTTACTTTTATTTAATTAAATTTAATTTAAAACTAAGCCGTAAGCTATGCCGCGCAACTAATAACTCATTATTATGTTCGAAAACTTACCCGCGTGTTGCTCCCCGAACGACGACTTACTCTTTCCAAAACCAAACCGCTCTTGTTGATTTGAGGTAAGATGAGACGGCGATCGGTGGTTGCAGCAAAAAGAACTCAATGGACAACTGGTGAGATGTTATTAAACACACACATACACCTCACTAACTATCACTTAACACTTAAATTTTTTCACAAAAACACAACTTACTTGATTTAGTGGACAGAACCTAACAACATCTGTCCACTCTTCGGAAGGGCGGCCGCTCCAACGGTGCACACGTCGAAACGTCCAACTATGTCTCCCGACGGTTGTCCACTGGTCACGCGGGTCTCGGTGGGACCTCCAAAATTGTAACAAGTAAATTAGTTGACACGGTTTTGCTTTTTGGCTTAAATACTTTTTATTCAAACATAATTAAAAAATA
>JAQGBR010000581.1:0-12196 GCA_034698525.1 Achipteria nitens | reverse complement strand
CTGGGGATTAATATTTAATGGGAATTATTAGTCTAGTGAAGCGTTAACTCATATAATTATTTAAAATAAAAATTAAATAAAATTTTATAAAAATTTCAATAATTATAGTAATTACAGCGAGTCTGACATATCATACATAGCAGACTATCGCACTTAATTGCCGAAAATACTATAGCCAAAAAAATTATATATTTATGACTTAGGCAAGTTTTTCCAATAAACATGATAATTTTAAAAAACAACTCTGCTTAAACAATACACCCATCATTTAATATATTTTAGATCAAATTATGATCTCATTTTGATAAGAGTTTGCATCATATGTGTGCTGCAGTCACGCCTATCATAAATAATTAAATTTCTATTAATATTTATCGTTATTTGATTTTGTTTATGGGAACTCCCAAATGTTAAGTACTAAAATTAATATTTAATCATAATAATTATTAGAAAATATGATTATTAAAGAGCGGTTAACCACAATTTTGTTAATTGTTTATGCTAACAATGGACAAATTCATTTTCCGATAAGATTGCTTATCTTCTATTAAGCTATTAGGCTTAAATAACCTGACTGGTTACGACAGGTAACAAAATAAGATAAATTGAATTAAAATATAAGAACAACACTACATTTAATTCTAGAGTAATTGTTTCAGATTTTCTTATGTTTGTAAACTTCCGTACAATCAAATAATTTTAGTTTTAGTTTTATAATAAATGGCTGATTTTAGTTTTTATACAAACAATTTTGAAGAGTTATGTGAAATTGGTTCTGGTGGATTTGGTAAAGTGTTCAAAGTTAAAGACAAAGTAGACCAACAAAATTATGCCATTAAACAAGTACATATTCCAGGTATGTTAAAGTAATATAATATTATAATAATTAATTATATGTAAATATAGACAATGGAATGATTGAGAAAATATTAAGTGAAGTAAAAATTCTCGCAACTCTTAATGTGGACAGAGTTGTCCGATATATGCACTCCTGGATAGAGAATAAGTTCCTATTCATTAAAATGGAATATTGTACGGATAACCTGGACAATCTAATAATTCAAAAACGTCATTATTTCAAACGAAAAGAGGAGGAAACTATGAATAATGTTATCGAATATTATTTATCGCTAAGAATTCTTAAAGAACTGTTGGAATGCCTTCAATATTTGCATGGATTGAACCCTTATATTATTCATAGAGATATTAAACCACAAAATATTCTAATCTCAAAGACTAATACAAATCACTATTGCTTGAAATTATGTGATTTTGGCCTTGCCATTTTTACTGAAAATACAAAATCAGCAAGCTCAGCAGGGACACATAAATATACGGCTCCTGAAGTTTTTACCTGCAAATATAATTATAAAGCAGATATTTACAGTCTTGGAATAGTGGTTGTTCAAATTTTTGACATCGATATTAATGAGTAAGAAAATGAAATAAATTTTATTACTATAGGATCTAGTAAGTTATAACTTATAAAATATATTCTTTGGATTACAGCGAAATATTGATTGAAAACTTAGAATTAAATGAAAAATTAAATGTTATGTCAACTCTTATCGCTTCGATGACTGAAACTAAGATTTCTAAAAGACCTAATTGTGATGAAATCCTGTTTAAATTTCGAAAATTCTGGCTAAAAAGTTCAGAAATTCAAAATAATTTAAACAGTATTTCATCTAATATTCCAGGTGATTGTATATTTCACTACTATTTGGAAAACATCGATGAGATCGACACAGATAAGAATAAGAATACGGAACAAGAAGTATTACTCATAAGAGAGCTAAAAATTGAAGACGAGGCTAAAACCGAATCAATTCATAATTCCTCAAACGTGAAAGCTAATTCCAATATATCTGATAGTTTGAAAAATATGTCAACCTCTAACACCCAATACAGTCTTAGTGCTGATCAACTAAAGTCATTTGCCAAAACCAATGTATATGATGGAGTAATCAATACTCAATGGACAAAATCTGGTAAATCATTTTTGTTTTATATATTTATTAAAATAATGAGGTGTTAAATGAAAAATATACAAACTAAAATTATTTAGATGAAAATTAATAGTATTCTACTATTTTAATTAAACAATTAAAATACATTATATTTTAAATACATTACGCAAGATTACCTAACTCATGTAGTTTATAATTAGGTTTATTAAGATGGTAACTGTTTTGTTCTTTTGAAATCAATATCAAATTTGATTTTCAAATTAATAGTTTAGTTTAATTCTAATTGAAAATAATAGTTTGAATGACATCCAAGAAATATTTGAGCAAGTTCTATTTGTTTGATTTTCCTATTTTCAAATGAGTTCATATTGCTTAAAATAATGCTTTCAATTAGAAATTGTTAAATAGTATAAAATTGTTTAAATTCAATATAATAAGTTTAAAACATTCAATAATTTTCTATACTATTAAGTGTCCATTTTAAATGATAAACTCTTATGCGATTTTTTTTAACACCTCGTTATATTAAACAATTCGAATATACTGAACCTTGAAACATTCCTTTTCAAACATTTGTGAATCAAGAAAACATCTCTGAGAAGGGAATAATTGCGGTTCGAAAAGAGGATTCATCGGAAGAAGATGGTAAATAAAATTATGAATATACAGTGAAACCTCTTTATAAGAAAGTGGTCGGGGATTGAAAACTAGTTTCTTATATCGAAGGTTTCTTATAACGAAATAATTTTTTTAAATCTAAAAATGGGTTTATATTTACTAAAAATCATATAAATCTTTAGGAATTAGATATTAATACTTATTTATCATTATTTTTAGTAAAATTTTCTGTAATTAAGATTTTGTATTACATTTATTATTTAAAATCAATTTTTCAAAATTATTCAATAATTTAATTCAATTCAGAGCACGTTTTCATTCATTTCAGAGCACTATTATAACAGTCTATGAGTCTTCAAAACTTGCAAACGATTTAGAGGTTTTGTTAATTTGTTTAAAATGCAATAGTTTCTTATAACGAGTATTGCTTTCTATTGGCTGTTCTGATGAATGAGTTTCTTATAGCGAGGTTTCTTATATCGATGTAACTTATAATAGAAAACGTGATTTGTGCTCAGTTCCTGAGCAAGTTTCTTATATCGAGGTGTTTCTTATATCGAGGTATTTCTTATAACGAGGTTTCTTATAAAGAGGTTAAACTGTATTAAGTTTGAATAAAATGATTGAAAAAATGTAAACGTAGAAAAATTGGTCTTGTTGCTTCATAATAATAATACGAAATATAAGTAATATAATTAAGTTGTTTCTCTGAATAAATTTACCATTCAAATTTAATAATAACAAGCGTATTTTAGCATAATTGATTTGAAGTGTATTTTTTTAATTTTGGTTATTTCAGAATAAGTGATCTGACATTTAGTTTAATTGAATAATATTTTGCTCTATTCTTAAATATTGTTTTCCTGATGAAAATTTTACTAAATAATATGGCTATTTCATCTAAAACAGTATAGATCGAGAGCCCTAACCACATACCTAATAGTCCACCAAAATTACAAATAAATTATATAAAATTTCTTTGTGATAATTATTTTACATATACATCAGGGAAAGGACTATGTTGAATTTTAATTAGCAATGTTCTGTCTAATGAAAAGTTTGATTTTTCACAATCTATTGTAATTTAATCAAATTGGCAGTCATTTTGGCATAATCTGTGGCATTAAAATTTACTAGGAAGAGTTTCTTTCAGGACACACTCTTCAAAATCAGGATCTAGATATTTATATTTATGTTGATTTAGCTTATAATATTCTTCTCGCCACAAATATTCAGTTGACATTGATCCATTTAATTTACATAATTTTTCAATTAAATTATGAAAGAAATGAATAATTCCAATCCATTTCAAAAGTATTAGTCAGTTTTCGAATTATTTAATCAGTAGTTTAATTAGTTAACTCAGGCTTCTCTAAAAATTTCTTCAAAGTCTTTTTGACATAATTATGCTTGGTGGGTTTTTAAAAATAAATATTAGAGAAATGTTTTCACTTTAATAATTTTGTTTTATTTCTTGCAAATCATTGTAGATCTCACTCTTATTTGGATTAAATTGTTTTTTTGGATAAAAATGTTCTTAAATTAATTGTTTCTATTTATCTATCATTTCTGAGATAATATTAAGTATTTTTATTCTTTCAATTATCTATTTATTGATAAGTGGCTGGCATTTAACTCTAGTTTTGTTCTCCAACTCATAAGAAGTTTTGTAAAAATTTATTTATAAAATAGTTTTGATTATGGATTCAATTAAATGTTTGTTTATTTTATTTATAATAAACACTTCAATCAATTTATTCAAAAATAACAACGAAGTAAATGGAGAGGATGCCAAACGATATCTCCCGAATTGGGAATCGGTAGACAGCCGTCCCCTTCCCAATTGGTTCGATGAATCAAAAATTGGGATTTTCATACATTGGGGTGTCTTCTCTGTGCCATCAGTGATGTATAAATACACTTCTATGTCATCCGGCAGTGAATGGTTTTGGTTTGTTATTTAATGGCTGTTTTAAACTGTAAATAATAAATATTTTGTTGTATTTTGAGGTGGAATTGGGTCGGAGCTAAAAATAAGGATTTGACAAATTTTATGAGTGGGAACTATCGGCCGGACTTTACTTATCAAGACTTTGCTAAACAATTCACTGCAGAATTCTATGACCCAAAAAAATGGGCCGATATTTTCAAGTAATTAATTTTTAATAGTTAATAATTAGGCGTTTCATACGAGACTTGTTTCACATACAGAGCTTCTGGTGCTAAATATGTGGTGTTAACCACTAAACATCACGAAGGGTTCACACTCTGGCCATCAAAAACCTCATGGAATTGGAATAGCGTTGATGTCGGGCCTAATAGAGATTTGACGGGTATTTGTAATCAAATTACAAGGAATTTAAATAATAATTGATTGTAATTCAGGCGATTTGGCGACCGCTATACGTAGTGCTGGTCTTAAATTTGGAGCCTATCATTCATGGTATGAATGGTTTAATCCACTATATCTTAGAGATAAGACAAGTAACTGGACATCACATGATTTTGTTAAAGTTTAGTCATTTTTATATTTAATTAATGTTTAATGTAAAAGTATTAAAATAAGTGGTAATTGCAGTTCAAAGCGCGACCAGAATTAGAAGAATTGGTTAATAAATACAAACCCGAAGTCTTATTTTCTGACGGCGAATGGGAAGCACCCGACACATATTGGAATAGTGCTGACTTCTTAGCTTGGCTTTATAATGATAGGTAAGCTCAGGAACATTTGAAACGTAATTATTATTATTTATAATTTCAGTCCCGTTAAGGACACGATTGTAGTGAACGATCGATGGGGTAATCCATTCGATACTTTATTAATGTTTCGAAATTAATAATTGATTTTATTTAAGGCTCAACCACTAGATATAAGCATGGTGGTTATTATAGTGGAGCCGACAGATTTAATCCTGGCACATTGCAAAAGCATAAGTGGGAAAACGCAATGACCATCGATAAATATACCTGGGGGTTTAATAGGAACTCACCCCTAAGCTCTTATATGACTACTCAAGAATTAATCACAATTTTGGCTCAAACTATAAGGCATTTGATTTATTTA
This sequence comes from Achipteria nitens, assembly GCA_034698525.1. Classification (NCBI taxonomy): domain Eukaryota; kingdom Metazoa; phylum Arthropoda; class Arachnida; order Sarcoptiformes; family Achipteriidae; genus Achipteria; species Achipteria nitens. Next base: position 6,544 of record JAQGBR010000581.1, on the reverse strand, counting down.
ATGAAAATATTTTAGTTTTTGACAGCACTTTTGAATTCAGTTGCGGCGGAAATATTCTTATAAATGTGGGGCCGACACACGACGGCATAATTGCTCCTATTTTTGAGGAACGTCTTAGAGACTTAGGTTCTTGGCTTTCGGTTAATGGAGAAGCTATTTATAGCTCAAAACCCTGGACTCATCAAAACGACACAATAACTAAAAATATTTGGTATTATTTAATTGAAATTAATTACAAAAATTAATTAAAATTATTTAAGGTATACATCAAAAGACAAAATTGTGTTCTCTATTGCACTTAATTGGCGACAAAATAATCAGCTTTTGTTGGGAGCCGTTGACTATAAAATAGTGAATTCCATTCAAATGTTAGGATTCAAAGGAAATCTTAATTTTAAAGAGTCGGGCGAAGCAACTCTTGTGGAGTTCCCTAATTTAACGCCAGAAAGTCTTCGATGGGCGTATGTCCTCAAAATCACCACTAAATGAAAGACCATTACTTTTAATTAACTCCAATTAAAATTAAGAGAAATAATTCTTTTTTTAAATTAAAAATAAATTTAAGGAAAAATTATTTTTTTATTTTTCTATCGTAAGAAAAAATGATCCTAATGATTTAATTATATTATTTAAATTATTATTTGGCAATATGTGGCGTATTTTATTGGAATTCCCTATTAAATCCCGCAATGTTATCAGTTTTCACAAACAAATAGCTTTTTTGGACATCTAATTGGTGCCCTGTGCTCTAAATGCCATCAAAAGTTAAACCAAATCCTTGAGGATTATTCGACACACCAGACAACAGATATCATCTCTACACGTGCAACAATCACAAATCATAAACAGAACTGCAAGAGCCGTCATCTGATTCTGTCTGAGTTTTCAGAGGTTGTGGCTGACTATAAACTGGAGCCGTTTCCCTTTCATTGGCGTCAAAGTGTAACTGATTAACTGTGTGCCCACTGTTTGGTATTGTGCTTAAAGTTGTTGAACACAATTCATTATCTCTTGAGACATCTGTTGGGCAAGATGATTTAAATAGCGCATCAGATGGCGAAGTAATTTCTTCTTGATAATGTGGAGTTAAGTTATCACGAATAGAAGATATAGCTGGTACTATGGGCTCACTTTGGATTTGTTGCTGAGTTATGTTATTTGACATAACGTTTGACACAATATTCAATTTAGACTAGCAACACTTTGTTTATTAGTTATTTCGGGAACAGTTGATTATAAAACCAACAAAATATATAAAATTATCTGAGAGCCTAACATTTATTGACATTTAATTTATATTTACAATCATTTCAATTTTTATATGAAATCATGCGAACATTGATTAAGTTAAGTAGCATTTCGTTCACATTTATAAGACTATTAATACAATGAAGACTAAATTAAAGATAATTACTTTTAAATAATTATAATTTAAATTGAAAAACAGGAATACAACGAATTATATACACCATAATCTTTAATTGTTACACAAATATTTGTTTCTATCAACCTAAATTTATATCTATCAAAACTAAGCCTACAAAATGATAAAGTTGCTAAGATAATCATAGCAATTAACAATATCAATTCTAATGATGATTAATTTTGTTGTGTAATTTTGTAAAAAGTGAAATTTTACAAATTTTCATCAAAGATCCAATATAAAAAATAAGCTGGGAAAAATGGCCAACGGAAATAGAAAATGGCGGCACCAGAATTGGCGCTCTTTTGGCCAAATATCAATAAAAAATAACGTATTTATTTATTATTTAGGCTATTTGAACTATATTTAAGCTAAAACCGCCATTTTTTATATTTGGCCAAAAGAGCGCCAATTCCGGTGCTGCCATTTTCTATTTCCTTTGGCCATTTTTCCCAGCTTATTTTTTATTTTGGATCTTTGATGAAATTTTGTAAAATTTCACTTTTTAGTTTTCACATCCGAAGTCAAGTTTTATATATTTGCAAAAAATTTTGCCTTGATTTTTGAACGCTACTTTATTTTGTGTGTCCTTTTTATTTAATATTTTCCTCAATATCACATGCCTGCTGATTATGTTATTCGTGCACACTTTATTCTTCACATTTTATTCAGTTAAATCGCGAATTTTGTTACCTGTGATTCCGTTATTTATGGTAAATTTGACATTAGAGGGGCATAGGAGCGGCTGGTGCAGCAAAATTCTCCCCGTCTTATGGATATTCCGTTAGGTTATGTTATCTTTTAAAAGTAATACTTATGATATTTAGGTGTCCTTTTTGTTAAGTCACAGATACTTTTCTTGAAATTAATACACCTTATAATTCATATTAAAATCGTTTAAATTCAATAATTATATTCAAAATATTCAAAAATGATTTTTATGTGGGATTTAATAAAATTAAAGTTAATAAAATTTAAGAGAAAAAATAGCAATTATTAAACATCAAATGTAATCTCGCAAAATATTGAACCCCGAATTGAACAAGGGATATCATTCCATTTCCACGAATAATCCTGGATTAAATTGTGCATTTCAGCACAATTTTCATTTCCACCAGCATTATCTGGTTGACCAGGATACCAATTAGTATAATTAAATTTATTACCACTACTTGACCAGTAAAAATTACCATCGTACTTTCTGATCCCATCCAACCAATAACGGCCAGTTAAATGAAATTTTTTAATAAATTCGTTTATAATATTTTGTTTATTCTGTGATTCGATAACCACCAACCTAGCTGAATAACTTTTGCAAATGCTATCAGCTTGGTCCCATGTTCCAGTTATTTCATTTGCGTTTCGTGGAGTTGCAATCACTTTGTGTTGACCTTGTTCATTTTTGAACAACAGACAGGAAGTCCATTTATTATTTAGAGAACAATCATTCAAATATTCATTTATTAATTTGTTGAATTGATATTTGATATTACTTAATTCACTGTTAAATTGAGATTTGATCAAGTTTAATTCTTGTGTAAATTTTTGATCGAGTTTAATCGAGTTTACATTTGCCAGATTCAATTCTTTCCTGGTATCTAAAACCTGTTTCAGTAATCGTTCCCGGGGCCAATTTTGTAATTTTTGGCAAAGTATTAAATTCTTTTTTCTGCAAACAACATTGTACCATTTATAATTTGGGGATAAATTTGGACTTGTTGTTTGTTCAGTCAAAGTTTGAGTGTCAAAGTCATCTTTTAAAAAATAAGGCGAACGCATTTCAACACAATCTTTGTCTCTATCATCGATTGGATTATTTTCAGCCCAATTGTCATAAATAATCGAAGAATTATCGCTCCAAATGAATACACCATTTTGTCTGTTTGCACCTAGCCAAATTGAATCTATCACATTATACTCGTTTAACAAAAGGTCATTTAAATATTGCTGTTCTTCTGAAGAATATATTGAGGCCAAAGTGGGAGAACTGAATCCTTTATCTCTTAGTTTATTGCAAATAATTACTGAGTTATCTTTGGTTTCAAACTCATTGATTAATTTGAAACACTTTTCGTCTTTAAAGGCAAACCAACCATAACCAGTGCAGGGTATGTCTGAACCAATTGATGTTTCATTATTTGATTGAGCTATTGATTTAGTTTAATAGAAAGTTTCGAAAATAAATTTAACTTGTGATTCAAATCAAAAGCTTAAATATATATACCAATTAGATTATGAATTGCTGTGGATATTAATATTACTATAATAATTTTTGTATTCATTTCGATTTTTAATCAAAATATTAAGTTTATTTTCTCTTTTTATATATTAAATAAATTTAAGAAATGCAATAACTCATAATTAATTTATCGTATTTTATTTTTATTGCTTACAATTTTATTATTTTAAAAATAAATTTTATCTAAGACTTTTATCACAATTGCATATAACACATCCAAATAAATAGCCTTCGATTTGTAATTACTAGTGATGTGACTGGGCGCTGTTTTGGGCGCTAAATCATTATAAAATTACAACGAGAAATGGGTTGGTTATTGAAAAGTTTTCATTTTAATAAAGACGAAACCGATTGACGTTCAATATGAGTAAATAAAATGAAATCTATTCAATTCTCAATATCGATACTATCACCAATCGATTTAGCATGCTCGAATTAGTCAGAATCGATATCTTATTTGTCAAAATATATAACTTGAAATTTCAAATTTGACGCCCTCTAGCGCAAAAACCGATCAATAGATTTTTAAAAGGAGAGTATTTTTGTAACTCTGGGAGGGTGGGCTATCACGTGGCATACTAATTACTTCGCACAATATATTGAGTTATCTAATTATTAAAAATTTTAAGACTTTTATATTGATTATTTATGTTAGTAAATGAATATTTTAAAAATGGTTCTTTAAATAATAAATGGACATCAGGTCTATTGTTCAAAAATGCAAAGTGTTTGAAAAACCTAATGAAATTTCTCGAACATGAGACCAAGCTAACTAAAATTTGTTGCTATCAAATCTAAGATATATCAATAATACATTGTGCCTAATAAAACAATAAAGTAATATTAACAATTAACTTTATCAATTACAATAACCATAATTCTTAAATAACACCTGATCCAGTTAAATAATAGACAAGATTACAGTGTGCAAGATTATATAACATAAATATAATTTAATTTTTTAATCAGTCTATATTAATAGATAATTGCTTGGATTTGTCTAATTTGGTAAATAATTACACGGTATTAAATGACATGGGATTGTGATTCAAATATTTTCATTTGGTCAGTTCATATTTGCAAAACATCCCCATAAAATTTTTAATAATTCTTATAAAGTTCAGTTAATTTATAATATTGTAGGACTCACCGTCGGTAAGTATGGACAAATTAAGCGGTCTAACTTTTATTATAATAGTCAATGTTTTATTTAATCATATATAGATATAGGTTTACATAATTTTTAAGAGTGTTACACATAAAGCATAAGAGTCATACTGAACAAAGAGAGCAGACAGACTTTTTTGAGACTCAGTAGAGATTACATAACATTATTGAAATTATTGTGTAATTTATATATCATAAGATAAACATGTATGTGATTCATACATTGGAATTCATAACAAATATAACTCTAAATATAAAAAGGAAGTTAAACTATAAACAAGACAATTATATTTGCCTTCAATTCTCCTTTTTCCCAAAAAAAAAATTAAATAATTTTAATTAAAATGTTTAGGATTATATATATATATTGATTGATATATTGATTATATATGTTATGTCGAGTCGTTTCGAGCGTTAAATCCAATCCATTTTTTTTTGATAGTTTTCTGCTTTATTTTCAATTTCATATAGAATAATGTCTGATGCGTTATAACAGCTATTATTATAGATTGATATTAGAGTTGAAATGTGTTTATCGTTACAAATGGTTTGCGGCAGTCTATTCCAAAAGCCTTTAGTTTTCTTAATTTTCTTCTTAATCTCCTGAATGACTCTATCCATACCAGTGGTTGAATCTGTGGTCGGATTTGCCACATAAGGCTGTTCAGGAAATTTGATGATAAATTGGCTGATCTTCTGCTGCTCTGATCACAATTACCAGACATATATATTCTCAGATTGTTTTTCAGAGTTAATGCAATCATAGAATAGGTGACACACATTATAATTAACAGCACAATCAATAGCACAAAATCCAAGAATATTGTGAACACTTTGAACAGTTAAATGAAAACCGACTTGTAATACATTGTCAACAGATCCCAGTTCGTAGAGACGTAATCCCTTATAAAAGGGTAACTTTTGAGTATCTGCACAACCGGCACATTCACTGCTCAGCGAAGAATACATACAAATATCCCTTTCATTTCTGGGAAACGACCAGTTTCTGGACGGGTTCAGGAATGCGTTCATATATTTTCTCTATTTGCTGAAACGGCACATGAATTGCCAGTACTTTTACACAGATATCGAGCAATGTTTCAATTGTTCGTCCATTTGGTGGCACTTAATTATTTGAAGAATGCGATGAATTAGCACTCAATACGTGACCACTGCTGTTGTGACCATTACTATGATGGCCACTACCACTACCACTACCACTACAACTGCTGAGCACTGAATTCAGGCGATAATCAGTTCCAGTAATGTGTCCATTACTGGAACTGAGGGTTAAATCACTGTTTAAATCATTATTATTGAGGTTTTGATAATTTTGGTTGAGTTGAGACGATATTCTTTCGACTCAGTTCAAACACAGCATAGAATTCACATAAAACGTTATTGTTCACAATTTACTCTTTTGCAGAAAAAAAATTAAGTATAAAAATTAATTATTATGAAAAATTAATATTGTAAGGTTATTCCAGATATCGTCTCTTCCATCGTCCACGTCCAATCGGGGGGTCCAATAGTCGTCTTCTGTCCGTAGATTCCAAACGACGTCTTCTGTCTCTGGAATCGTCGCGATCCCTGTAATTAGAAAAAGACTGCGGAAGGTGCGGCTGGGCGCGCGAGGTTCCGGGCTGTTCTGGAAATGGCGGATTCGGCAAAGATGGCGGCGGTGCGTTTGGACTACTGCTGCGCGTATTTGTTCC
>JAQGBR010000580.1:0-12203 GCA_034698525.1 Achipteria nitens | reverse complement strand
CTTTTCATTTCCAATGAAATAGTTATTGAAAATAAAAATCCAATTTTATTTTTTAATTAGAATTTAAATTTAATTTACGTAATAAATATGTAATTTTAATTTTGCGCAACTCTACAATTCTCAGATAAAATTAAAGAAATTTTACGTCATTTAAGACATTCTTTAGATTTTTTTCACTCAAATTAATGTCAAATACATTAGAATTGATTTAATAATTTGATTAAATTTTTTGCTTCATTTCCTTCAATCAAAGAATACAAAATAAGAAGAGATTTTATGAGACTTTTTTCAAGTCTTTTATAGTCAATGAGACGGAAATTGTTAACATTTTTTCATACTTTAAATATAAAACTGGTTTTAATATATTATTTTGAAATTTAATTTAAATATTAGTTTCAAAAAAGAAGAGACCGCCGACACCTCCTCGAAAACCCAAAGTTAATAAGAATTTGGGATCATTTTTATCATTTGATAATAAGAATGATAATCAAAAAGTCATGACGTCTTCGGTGCCAAACACTCCTGACGTGGAAACACATAATATAATACACAATATATTAACTGATTCTAAATTAAATTCAAATCAAAGTTTAGAATCAAATGATAAAAAACATGAACCGAACAGTAAATCAAATGATAATTCAAATGATTCGGTGACCACAACCCCTTCAATTGATAACAGTGTCCTCTATGATGACGATGAGGACAATATTTATGATACGGTGGCTCCGGACGAGCCTTCAGTCTCTTCTAATTGTCTCAATGATAATAAGAAACAGATAAGTGATGCCTTTGACACCAACTCATCCACTGATAATTTGTCGGCAAAATATTATGATCTGAACAGTTATGCTAATTATGTTAATATCGATTACTTCTTGAGAAAAGATGAGACCTCTTCTCGAGATGATAGCGATGATAATGAAACACAAGTATCACAGTCTTTGTCATCAGATCACGACATTGAAGATAATATCAGTCAATTAGAACTAATGAAATCAAATACGGGACCAATTGATTTACATCTGATATCTTCGTTGGATAGAAAAGACTCGGTTATAGCCCCCACTTATGACGAAGTTTTTGAATTGGATTCGCCTGAAAATGAAGAGAAATTATCGTTAAATAAAGCGGATAATGAGGTCACTAAATGTCATTTTTATTATTTCTTTCTTTTATTATCCATTTATTCCTTTTACTCATCAAATGTTTTCAAATACAGTCGAGTTATTTGAATGCAAAGACAGATCAAATGAGTTCTTCAGAAGTGGAGAAACTGACGACTCATAAATGTATTATCGTTAACATCACTGAAAGTGAGACTATTTATGTCGATTGTCTCAACACTTTGATTCAGGTCTGCCTTTTATTCTCTTATAAACTATAGACTCAATTATTCTTTAATTTATTCAAACTTTTAATTTGTTTTTTGAACAGTATATGAAAGCCTTGAAGTCTACTATAGGAACATCACATCCATTGCTCACAAACGAAGAATTGTCGACAATATTCTATAAAATTCCAGAACTCTATAAAATTCATTGGAATTTTTTGGAGGGTTTAAAAAAATTAGATAAAATCGAACAAAACACCAATAATTCATCGATTGGTGACTTATTCAAAGTGTTGGCCAGTCGTTTAGGGGCTTACAGTGCTTTCCTTAAAAATTATTCCAAAGCATTAGAAACTGTTCATAAGTGCAGTGCAACTAATAATCAATTTTCGGAAATCACTCGAGTATTGAAATTATTACAATTGTTTTGAATATTAATATAAAATTTCAATTATCTTTAGTCTATTAAAATTGGAACCTTGAAAGGACAGACCACTACTTTGGAAGGTATTCAATCTATGCTTAATTCATAGATATATATCTAATTATTTTTATGTTTATTAAAAAGAATTATTGCACAAACCAGTGGCCAGAGTTCAGAAAAATGCATTAGTATTACACGATTTGCTTAAATATACGAATGAAGAATACAATGAATACAAGTCATTGAAGACAGCGCTCAAAATGACTCAATGTTTTCTTAATGACCTCAATATTGCAGCCACAGAACAGATGTTTCCGGTTCTGACCATTATTTGCATTATTTTTTAATAAATTATAATTTTATTCATCATTTTTCAGATTCAGGACAAAACCCAAAGACGTTTAGTTAAGGAAAGTTTTATCGTTGAATGCAGTGATGATAAAAGAAAATTAAGGCATTTATTCCTATTTAACGACGTTATAGTCTGTGCCAAATATAAAGCTTCGGCCAAGTATTCAATTATTGATTTTTAATCCATTAGACAACTAATTAATGGCTTTTTAAAAATTTCAGACAAAAGTTTACGTTTGACTTAAAATCTTATAATTTGTTGAATGAAATAACAATTTTGGATAACGAGAGTCAGACCACTGCAGAAGTCAATAAAGAAAAGGAAAACAGCAATAATTTACTTAATATTAAGTCAAGAGTTAGTAATACTCGAGACCTTATCGCCAAAGAAGAAGAAAAAGAGGTAATTCTCTCTTTTGCTTAATTTTAATAATAATACTAATATTTGTATGAATTGTTGAAAAGAGAGGAAAATTGAATACAAAACTATTGGAAAAGCTTAAGAAAAAGAAGTTAGAACTGGAGGCACAACTGGTTCTATTACTACCACAACTCAAGTTCTCAATTAGTCATAAAAGTGGGAAAATTTATTCCTTTTACTTATCATCTGATTTTGAGAGAAGTCAATGGATTGAATCTATTAAAGTATTACAACAATCAGGTAATCATCGTATTTATCGCTACTTTTAAATATTTATTAATTGATTTAATTGATGTAAAGCTCATACCAATCAAATCGATTCAATTAACTTCAATGAACTCCAGGCTTGGATTGAAACCTGTCGTAAAGTAAGTCTTTAAAACTCTTTTTGGTCTCAAAATTTTATTAAAATTTTAAAATTTATTCTTAATTTTTTAGAATTTGAATCCAAATTTGGGATCTTTCTTATTGAGATCCAGTAAAGATGAAGACCTACTCTATGGTGATCTCTACTTAACAGTACATCATTTGAAAGGCTTGAGTAGAGAAGCGGGTAATTTATTTGTAATGATTTTAGTTTTAAACAAATTAAATGCTCTTATTTTGAATCAGATATATTTTTCGCTCTTGAATTGGATACTTATGGTCATTATCTTCAGAGAGGAGTCACTCAAATTAGCAAACAAAGTCTTGAACCACATTTCGATCAGGTCTGACATCAAATGATTTTGTTTTATTCGATTAATTTTTTCTTATTCTGGTTATTAGGAGTTTGTTTTGGATTTGGAGGGAACCCAAACATTGCGTGTTCTTTGCTTTGAAGAAATTAGTGGCCAACAAAAGCCATTTTTCAGAGGAAAAGCCAATTTAGAGTTAAGTCAGTCGTGGCTGACCGACAAATCCTCTCAACAATTACTTCCAATATTAGACGTAAATCAATGGATAATTCATTTAAATAATATTTAATATAATTATTATTTTTAGTGTACTCTCACTCTAACGTTGCGATATGTGTCCTCTCAATCAAATACTGCCCGATTCCCAGCTTCTAAAGTGTGCGGAACTTTTGGAATGAATGTACAACAAGTTTGCCGGTGAGGAACACCTTTTTAATTGATTTTGAATTATATTCTTGTGACTAATATTAGACTCTAACCTCTCAACAAATGTTTGAATTTTATAGAAAAGAGAAGACTTCTGTTCCATATTTGATATCGAGTTGTATTCGAGAAGTCGAACGGAGAGGTATGAAAGAAGTCGGCATTTATAGAGTGTCCGGTCTATCATCCGATGTCCAAAAACTGAAGAAAGCCTTTGAGACGAGTGGGTCTACCATTTATTTTATAACTATATTACAGTTCTGTGTATTATCTGTCCAATAGATCCATACGAAGCAGATCTTTTGTTGAAAGAAGTGGACATACATGCCGTCACCGGTCTATTAAAGTTATATCTCAGGGAATTACCCGAATCACTGTTCACTAACGCGATGTACAAAAAATATTTCGATACTTTCAGTAAGTATTACATAAGAATTTAATTCAATATTTAGTTTCAAATAATTAGAAATTCAATGATTTTATGTATTTTTACAGATATTATAAATCAAACGGAAAAGAGTAAGCGTTTGCTTTCACTGTTCTCTGGTTTGACTCAACCCAATCAGACGATAATCACTGCTATTATCGAACATCTATTTAAGTATTAAATCGATTTTCTTTTGTTTTCATTTATTAATAATTTGTTTCAAAGAGTAAATCAATTCGAAGAACACAATAAGATGTCTTTACACAATTTGGCCACAGTTTTCGGGCCAACAATGCTTAGGCCGGGCACTACCGGCAACTCCGGGACCAATAATAATAACAATATGGCCGACTCGTTCACAGCCGGCACAATTGATGTGATGGCACAGGCAGGTATTCTGTATTTTTTCCTCCGACGCAAAACATCGGGACTTTCACTAACGAACAGCACAACAGAGACTGAATTGTGAATTATATTCAATTCGATACGATTTTCCAAAAATGAAAGACATTTCAAATATTCTCTAAAAGTCATTAAACGAGAATTGTTTTTATTATTCCATTATTTAAGTGAAAAATATTTTTGTTTTTCGAAATATATCCCCAAAAATATTGTTTATATTTCTGGTCATTAAATCAAATTCTGGTCACAATTATTAATTGATTTGATTCAAAGTTTTTGTGTCTTTTTTTCATATTCTCTAAGAATGACTTCTTATGCATACAATTCATATAAACAATCATTTTTTAGACTTTTAATTGAATTATAGATTTTTTACTCTATTTATAATGAAATCAATTAATATTTATTTCTATCCATTTCTTATACATTAATGTCTTATATTTCAAATGTTTTTAATAATTTTTGTGTGCAATTGAGTCAAAAAACACTCGATTTATAATTTGGATACAAATAAATGAATTAATATATCGTTTATAAACTTTAGTATAAAATAAATTACATTCAAATAAAATTCTTATGAATTTCGAGATTTTTTATTCAAAAATTGGAGTTTAATAGAGCGTTCGCACTATCCTTACTCAGGAAAGTAAACCATACTTAGTTGCATTCGCACTTACTTACAGTCAAGTAAATTGTGCTTATCTCAAGTCTGCCACAGAGGTGTTCTCAAGTAAGCAAACCTTACTCAAGTAAGTGCGAATGTACCATACTTATTTACTTGACCAATCAGAGATGAGCACAATGTTGTTCTACTGCTTTAGAGCTGCAACTTGCCAGAAACTATAGGACTGCCATCTAAGCATACATAAGGAACACTGGAAACTTGAGTAAGTGAGTGCGAACGAATTTTACTCCAAGTAAGCTCTTACTCCAAGTAAAGTAGACTTGAGTAAGTCTGAGTGCGAATCCAGTATAAGTGTTTGGTTGCCATAGAGATGACGCGCGTAAACAAAATTTCAAGTGTTTTACCATAAATTTTGGACTAAAATTGTTTTACTGTTTTTGTGATGTTTTGTTAAGTTTATTATTTAACGTAATTTATTTTTATGTCAGTAAAGGACAGACATATGAGTCCCTCCTTTACTGTCAATTCGAGTAAATAGTCTTTAATTTATTTAAATAAATATTTGATTATTTATTTTTCAAACTTTTAAATATAATTTTGTCGATATTTTATAAGTTTATTAATATATAATTGGTTTAAATAAATCATTTAAACACAAATTATTGTCTTTAAGTCTCAGTTTTGAAAAGCCTTGAAATCTTGTTTTCTTTGAATCGGTGGTTGAGATTCTGGATCTTCTCTTAAGTTTTGGTCACTAATGGAGGAAAGGGAACACTTAGTGACAACTAATGCCACTCTTAGTATTACAGAAGTCGATGACTGTGCAGATGGTGTCGACATAAATATAACTGAAATCCAAACCAATTGTAAGTCAGAGTCAGAATCGGTGGCAAAACAAACAGAATTAGAGATAAAATTGAGTCAAATGTCAAAAAAGAGTGAAGACTTGAATAATGAAAACCAATTATTAAGAAAAGATCTCAAACGTAAAGAAAAGTTAATCCGAGTTTTAATACAAAAAATGAGAACTAATTTAGAGACAACACGTCTTACAGTCGATGCCATCGAAAGACAATTATTAAATGAATCCCTATTTGAAAGAAGTTGTGATGATATCGATAGCGAAGTATTGTTTGCAATCGATTTAATTTAAATGTTTTTTAATAGTTTTGATTTAATTTAAGGCAATACTACCGCAAGACTTTTTGGACTTTGAAATGAATCAGGAATTAATGTCTGACCCCTCCCTCCAAAGTGATGGCTCTTTAAATCTGGCCGAAGACGACGAGGAGTGGTCTCCAAATGGCGGATATAAGAAACTCAATAAGGATGGTATCCATCCATTCATTCATTGATTTATATTATTATTTAATTTAATTTTTGTTATCAAATAAAAGGTAAATATCGTTGCAAATGGTTGGGCTGCGGAAGACTGTTCTCTCGAAACGCAAACCTTACCCGTCATTACAACACACATCTTAAGAATCGTTCGCATCAGTGCCAGTGGACCGGTTGTGGCAAACGATTTACTGACGCGAGTAGTCTTAAGAGGTATTCAAATACATTTGATTGCAATCAAATCATTATTTATTTGTTATGAAGACATCGACGCAATCATACGGGAGATAAACCGTATAAATGTAATTGGATTGGATGTGACGCTCAGTTCGGACAGGTATTACATTCTATTAAAGTATTTTTAAGATATTGAATGAAACACATATAGGCGTCAATCCTTGCTTATCACCGTAAGTCACACACCGGTGAACGTCATAGAAATTCTCGTCATTTATCTAATTCTGAGACCAATCACTCAAATCATAGTATAAGCGGTCCTTTTGTTTGTGATTTAATTGGATGTGAAAAGACTTTCGATAACGTGACTAATTTGAGGCGACATCAGGCCATACATAATGGAACCCGACTTTATTACTGTGATTGGCAGGTCTGCACTCAGAATAACACTCAGAATAACACACATCTCTTTAAATGTTTATATTTCTGTTTAAAGGGTTGCGATAAAAATTTCCTCGAATTGAGTGGACTTAAGGTATACTTTTATTTTTATTTTCGATTTCTCTTAATATTAATCAAAACATGTCTGTCCATAGCGCCACCGCCGTATCCACACTGGAGAGAGACCATACCGATGCGATTGGCCCGGATGTGGGGCCAGATATAGTCAGTCATCCCATTTAAGCACTCATATTAAGTCACATAAGAATGAAAGGGATTACAAGTGTTCACTCCCTGACTGTACATTTGCCGGCGTTCGTATGTCTGACCTAAGAAAGCATTTGCGCCGAAAGCATAAGTGGCAACAATCAGACTTCGATGAGTTCGAAGACGCCATCGATAGTAGTTTTGCTCAAAATCTTATTGAATCTGATCTGCAATCGATTTAATCCTTTTTTGAGTTCTGTTTTTATTTTCAAATTCTTTATTATTATTTCTTTAAAAGTTTATTAAAGCATTTATTGAGTAAAGTTTCAAATAATTTATAATTTAAATATTGATTTTTAAAAAAATGTCAGTCAATCAGATGTTTTTCAAATTAAATCATTATTACCTCCCATTCCAACAGAATATCAGATAAAACTTTGTGGGAAATCTATTGTAAATCTAAATGTGTCTCATATTGACTCAGTTATGACATTGATTTCCTGATTAATAATAATTGGTTTGTTTAATCACTTCACAACTAATAACTCCTCTATTGTTTAGTAATCGAATATTTGTAATACATCTGAAAACAAGACAATAATAAAGATAATTGAGATAAAGTGTCGTCTTTTTTGAAACTATTTTATATGAATATGTTATGGAATTTTCAGTTTGACTATTATTTAGGGATTACCTCTAACTCACTCTAAATACAAAATCCAGATTTGAATAACGTTTGAAAGAATCGAAATAAAAATTTTGATTTCATTTTCATTTTATATTTATTCAGTTGTCATGAAAGCGGTTAGAATTTGGTGCCACATAATTATTGACCAAATTTTATGAATTAAGTGATAAAAGGCCGAGAAATGGGCTGCGAATGTTTTAACTATACTTACAATAAAGCGATAGTCCTCCCAGTATTGTCGAGTTTATCTCAAGAACAATGGATTCAAGCGGTTATCTTCTTCTTTCTTATGTTAAGTTTATTTATGGGAATCGCAATAATTGCAGACATATTCATGTGTTCCATAGAAATGATCACTTCTTCCACTAAAAAGACTTATCGACGAAAACCAGAGAGTATTGAACTCGAAATTATTGAAATTCCGATTTGGAATAAAACAGTGGCTAATCTCACTCTAATGGCTTTGGGATCTTCTGCTCCAGAAATACTTTTGGCCACAATTGAAACCATTGGAAATGGGTTTGTATTGATTTTGTCAGCAATTGTTTTAATTAAGAATATTCTGCTATCAAATGGAAAACTAATTCTTCTGATTATTTTTTGAAAAAGTTTTAAAGCTGGTGATTTAGGACCGGGTGCTATAGTAGGCGCTTCCGCCTTTAATCTTTTTGTGATAACTGCATTCTGTGTTATAGCCCTTCCTAAGAATGAGTCTAAACGCATACATACGATACAAGTAAGTCTCAATATGTTTTAAATAATATCTCATTTACTTATTGGACAGGTATTCGCTGTTTCTGCCTTTTTCAATGTTTTCGCTTATATTTGGCTTTATTTAGTTCTTGGAGTGTTCAGTCCAAATGAGGTTAATGTGACGGAAGCTGTGCTCACACTCCTATTTTTCCCGATTCTAGTATTTATCGGATATGCGGCGGACCGTAATTTCTTTCCTAATAAAAAATGGCAAGAATTTGGTGCGAATTCTCTTTAAATTCATACGAAATACTTTATAATAATCTATAATTTGGTTAACATTTTAGGGGAACGAATATTTTCTGACGGAGAAGTGAGTGAAAAGAATTTATCAAAATTCATCAAGGAAGTCAGGAAAATTGATAGCTCTCTAACCATTGAAGAATGCGAACAATTAGCAAAAGTTTATATTTTCAATAATCAAAAACATTCGCAAATGTTTTATAGAATTAGTGCCATTCGGTTATTATCCGGTAAATATTTCTATCAAAACATATCCATTAATTTGATTGTTTCGGTATTTTTTCTTTAAGCTTCAAATTCTCCGATCCCTCAGTTGAATGAAAGACTTCAAAAAATTTACAACAAATTTGAAGAAAATTTATTAAAACCCAGGAGTGATACCAAAGACAGTGAAGACCTTAAATTAGAATTCGAGTCACAACTCACTGAAGAATCGATTCGTCAAAGAAATGATTCAGAAATAGATCCAAACAAAGCTGTCATTGCCTTTCAATCAGAAGCGGTGGCCGTAAAAGAGGGTGAGTCCCAAATCGAAATTTGTGTCGAAAGAAAAGGTAAACTTGAAATACCAGTGATTTGTGAGATCGAGACTATTGATAGGACAGCCGTCGCTAACTGTGAATATAAAGCGATCAAAGAATTATTAACTTTTGCTCCGAATGAGTCCGAGAAAAGTGTAGTCATCCAACTGTTAAGAAACCATGAATGGAGTCCCGATAAAGTATTCCTGGTTAAAATCAATTTACCGAACAATCAAATTAGCAAATGTGTAACCAAAGGGCGGGTGAGTATAATGCAAGTGACTATTGTGGACGACAATGAGCCCGGAATAGTTGAATTCGTTCAACGCTTTTTAGTTGTATCGGACAGTCAGACAATGGCTGAAATTCCACTGATTAGATGTCAAGGCTCTCATGGAGAGGTCAGAGTTCATTGGAAAACCATTGATGGAAGTGCTGTGAATGGGCGACACTTTTATGGGGGAGAAGGAGAAATAATTTTTGGTGAAGGGGTCACAAAAAAAGTTATTCAAATTCCAATTAATCTGATGGACGACGAGAGGCATGAGTTTTACTTCGAAATAGTTTTGGTCGAAGCGACTTCTGGAGGAATGATTGGACGCATCAATAAAGTTATGGTTACCATAACTGATGATCAGAATTACGACAATACTATGAAAAGAATTTTACCAAAACTTAATTATCAAAACTCTTTTCAATTACATCGCGACGAATGGTTGGATCAGTTCAAAGATGCGTTTGCTTTTGGTTCTGATGGCAATGGTTATGATGAGGTCTCTACTATTGAATATATACTTCACTTTTTAAGTTTTGGTTGGAAAGTATTGTTTGCTTTCATACCTCCGACCAGACTGTGTGCGGGTTGGCTCACATTCTTCTGTTCTCTGGGAGTCATTGGAATTCTCACAGCTCTGATGGGAGACTTTGCTTCAACTTTTGGCTGTTTGGTGGGACTGTCAGATCACGTGACAGCCATGACGTTCGTTGCGTTGGGAACTTCTTTGCCCGACTTATTTGCCTCCCGAACTGCAGCCGTTCGCGAGAAATATGCCGATAATGCCATTGGAAATGTTTTCGGGAGCAACGCATTCAATGTATTCCTTGGTTTAGGACTTCCCTGGTTTGTGGCCACTGTATATCACTCAGCAAATGGCACAACATTCAAAGTTGATTCCGATAGTCTAGAGTTTAGTGTCAGTCTCTTCATTGGTTTAGCCATAGTTTTTACTGGACTTTTGGTCATCAGAAGAAATTTTCGAATATTTGGTTTTGGAGAATTGGGAGGACCTCGAAAGTATGCCGTCCTTTCTTTTATTGTCTTTATTGGATTCTGGATTTTCTATATCGGACTCTCCATTTGGAACGATGTCTTAAAAAAATAATTCTTAAAAGCACTTCATTTTACTCTATAATTGAGTAAATAATCTCTGAAACCATTAAATTCATAAAAATATTTATCAAAAACATAATAAATTCATTGAGTATTTTATTGATTATTCCTATTTAATCGTTAAAATAAATTATTCTGATTTTGAAATACAATTATTTAAAGAGAAATTCTTCGTAATTCAAGGAAACAGTTATTATTAATTAATTGTTTTATTTGAAGAATATATTAATTTTTAATTTCTTTTAATAGAATAATAACTCTAAAAATTTATTATAATATTCACATTAATTTGAATTATTCTTTTCGAGGACAACAGGGATTTGATTACAATTTAGGATTAATATAAACATTTAATAATTTATTGCATTATATTTTTTTGGAAAATTTATTGACTTTTGGTCTGATATATGGGTTAGTTTTGCATATAATATGAATAAAAGTTAGTAATGAAATAGTTTAGAAAAATTCATAAAAAGAGTTTAATGTATTTAATGGAAAAGCATTTGTTTGGAAAAAATTAATTTAAAAAATGAGTAAAGAATTTGAGAAATAATTGTTTTTTCAAAGAATAGCTTCAGATCTGAGATATTTGAAAACTGGGTCAACAAATACTGTCAATTATGTAAGATCATTTTTGATTGTTTAATTATCAATCATTGATTTGAAGAGAGCACATCTCAGATTCAAAGAGAATGGTTTAAAGTTTTCTGTGTTCGAGTGAATGTGAGAGTTGAGTCAGTCTTCTCTGACAATCAATTACTTTGATTTCTTGGATGTATTGTTGCAATTGTTGACTGAATGCAGACTTCTTTTGCGAAGACTGTTGAGGTAATTCTAAACTGATTTGTCCTGACTTACAATCGCGAATACTTCGCAACGTTTGAGATATCATATGCTTTGGGTTTTTTAAATTAAAAGTTTTTATTTAAAAATAATTTATAGAATTAAATCAAATAAATTACCATTTTTTCAAAGTTGACTAATCCCTGTTCGATGTAAGTCTTGTTGCCTTCGTGTGCGAAAGTGATGTCTTTGAGCAATAATGGCATAAATGGAATCAATGGGGGACTCATTTTTGAGACCATAATTCTATATCTCCGATGATTTCTATAAAAATAATTTTAAAATTAATTAAAAATTAATTATAGTATAAATTAAATAATAGAATATAATTATTATCTAAATTAAGATATACCTAGATGGGTCAATGAGTGATTCGTATTGTGAAAAAGTTCTCTTTATTTTATTGGGGAGTCGTTCCCACGTTTGCGAGAGTCGAGCGACGGCTACATTACTTAAACCCATTATTATAGCGAAAAATGAGTTCAAATTTTGATAATCTTTACAACTATTATAATAGAA
>JAQGBR010000579.1:0-12218 GCA_034698525.1 Achipteria nitens | reverse complement strand
AGAGAGAGAGAGAGAGAGAGAAACAGAGAGAGAGAGAGAGAGGGAGAGAGAGAGAGAGACAGAGAGAGAGAGAGAGAGAAGTATTGCAAACCATTGACGCAATGCTTATGTATTGCATTACTCATCCATTGAATGACTGGTCGTTTGGAAACCATAAAAGTCTAAACAAAACAACTAAAGCGACGATAAAATCAGTGTCTCTTCAAAAATGTCTGTCGTTTCAGATATCGAAGAACTTATTTCTCTTAAATCAGTGGATGTCTACCACTTGTCATATAATAAAAATGAATCCGAATATGAATTGATTTCATTGATTAAAGACCAGAGTTTACGCATTTTTCGTGAACTAATCGACGCACGAATTGATTCAAATCAAAGAGATTTGTCTCAAAGATTGGCATTAATTAAATGCAAGGATTGGTTCTATCCGTTAGAAAAAGACAAAACACGAGTCTTTCGATTTCGAGACCAAAGAGTGTGTTATCTCTTTCCCGATGTCTCGAATCCCGAATCGGTTTCTATTGTTTTAATAAACACTGAAGTCGTCGACGAAATCAAACTCTTATTATTGGAAAACGTATTAATATTGTATTGTGATATTCAGGACTCACCACAAGAATGGAAAGCAATAATCGATCAGTTGATGGCAACCCCTTCCGCTCCAATTCAAACGGAACCGGTTATACCCGAAGAGCCGATGGAAACAACAGAACCGCAACCTATTGGAAGCCAAACCTGTGAAGAGTCCTCAGGAATCGCCGAAACTATTGCTAAGAACATAGTCTATGGCGCAGAACTTCTTAATAATGGGATCAGTTATGGCACTCAAAAGGCCAATGATTTTATTAAAAGAAGTGGCGCTCACTTTAGAGCTCAGTCGACACAAACCATTGATAACAGAGAAGTGGATCCGCGAGTGATAACTGGTTTACATGGTTTAAGGAAAGCGTCGCATACGGCCTGTTCTGTGACTGGATATGCGGTCGACACTGTGGCCAAAGGAACCAACCAATTGGGCAAATGTTTAGCCCCTCACGTCAAGAGACACTCCAAGAAATTAATTTCTAGTGTTTCGGGAAAAACAGATAACGATTCGGAAAAGATTTGCGACAATATATTCACTGTCGCGTCGGGAGGTCTGCAGGGATTCTCCACTCTTTACAACGGAATCACACAAAACGTTATTTCTTTGGCCAAAACAGTGACTAATGAGACGGTCAATACTGTCAATAGTAGGTATGGCCCTCAGATGGCCACCGCTACTGAAGAGGTGTTATATACTGCGGGTAATTCAGCGGTGACTGTCCAGAATGTGGCACATCTCGGACCTAAAGCTATTGCAAAGCGGGCAGCAGTTGATACCGGAAAGACTGTTATCTTTGATAAAAATAATGACAAAACCGATGATTCGGAGCCAAAGACATGAATTAATTGATTATAAGACTTATATTTTGTGGCCATAAAGGGGTTAATGATATTAATTATTGGTTACTATTAAACGGCAATATTTTTATACGTTATTTATATATTGTTTTCAAATTAATTTGAATTTATTTTTATTGCTCTCAAATTTTAGACAATTTTCTTGTAATTCATTTGAAATAAATTTTAAAATATTTTCAATAAACGAATCATTTATTTCTGTTCACTATTTCTGTTGTATTGTGTTTGAGATGAAGAGCCGAAGAGAGAGAATGGAGTGAAAGACCAGGTCGTGGACGGGGTTGAAGTCGAATCAGTTGTAGTTACTGTAGTGGTTGTGACGCTTGAGTTGTTTGGTGTTGTGGCCGAAAGTGGACTCCAAAGCGAACGACCGAACAAATTAAATGATGAATCGATTGAATCAGAAATAGAGTTTGAATTCAAAGTAGTGGTAGTGTTGACCAAATCGGTTGGGTTTTCATTACGAATAGTCGAGAATTCTGTGCCCCAAGTGTTTGACATTTCATTAGATTTTGTGTTCCATAGATTGTTAGCAAAAGAGTCGCTCCACAAAGAACTCGATTGACTAGAATTAGAGGTTAATGGAGGCGATGGGGACGTCCACTTTGAGCTGTTCCATAAGTCTTTGGTCGAATCGATTCCAGCAAAACAGTTCCAATTGTTTTGTTGCGTTTGATTGTTCTGTGAATTCCACGGCGAAGACGTTTCTCTCAATTGACTCAACTCTGTGTCCAAAGAGGCGCTTCCATTCGTTACGTTTAGATCTTTAAGCCAAGGATTTGAAGGTATCGGACGTTCAACTGCTTGAGTAAATCTAATGGGAGGGGTTCTCCTCTCTAATAAAGATTCGTCTATTAAATGATGAGAAGTAGAGGCCGGAGGAGTCGACGATCGAAAGGCAGACCAATTGGTAGACAACAAAGATTCGCGATTTTGTGAAAATGAATTCATCGACTGATCATTCGATTTGGTTCTGGGCTTCGATATTGAATTTGAGCTAAAATTATGTTCAAAAGTTTTTTCTGCGAACAGTTCTGTCTGTCGGACCAATTCATTCATAGCGTTATCTGAATCGAATGTATTGATGGGTGCGTCCCATATGACTGAATTCTCATTCGATGAATGATATGACTCGTTGTCGTCCAGAAGTAACTCCTCTTTATTTTTAGGTTTTTTCAAACTTTTAATATTCGATGAATTGTTGTTAGAAATGACTTTCGGTTTATACGGCAATTCTAAAGAAGTAGAGCCGGCGCTCGACTCTGTATGGAAGGAATTAGTTCTCGACTTCTTATTATTCTTTGAATTTCTATAAAAGCTCTCCTCATCGAAGGACGAGTCAAAAATAGGAAGCGGTGGCGGCGGAGACGATATTACATTCGTTAAGTTTTCGTGTTTTGTCTGATAATTGATTTTTTTCTTATCTTTGTTTTTGTTTTCGTAATCAGTTTTTTGACTCTTTTTTGTCTTATTTTTGGTGACAACTGTTTTATCACTATTTAACGACTCTTTCTTAACACTTTCAGCACTTAATGGTTGTGTTGTTTGACATTTGGATAGATTTGTTTGAGAAGACGAACGCGTATTACTATTATTGCTTTTATCACTTCCAGAAGAGTCTCTTCGAACAAATTTTTTCTTTAGGAACTGAGTCCACGACTGTCTCTGATATATACCCGGATTATTATCGGTGTTAACCTCTTCTCTGGTGTTTGAACTACGCGTTCCTTTAGTTTTAGTTTTTCTATTTCTGAGTTCAGTATTTCGTTTGTCTTTCGATTCGTCATTATTTGAATAATTTGTTAGTTTTGGAAACAATTTTTCAGAGATGTCTTCGGGAGTAGTGTTAACACTATTGGTCTCAAAAGATGTGACCGCATATGTGGTGAGCACCGGATAGAAAGAATAGTTGAGTAAACGGTCGCCATCGAAGAAGGCAACACAAACGGCTAAAAGTATCATAAATGTCATCATTGTTACCAAACAGTAGTAGAGGACTGCCTCCCAATTGGGTCGAGGAATCGAGTCATTGCAGTAACGGAGCATATGTTTGGGGAGAGTAGCCATCAGTGCGTACTCTATCTTCTCATTTGGATTATCGGTTAATATCGAAAGAATTTGTTTGACTTTATATTGAGTGAAGTCAGGGGTAAACGCGATATGAATTTTTCTGTTCTCATTTGGCCTCAAATCAAAAGGACCGCAATTAATGACTTTAAAGCCAAAGCCCTGACAACTCATTGGAGTGGAACCACTCTGTGGTCCTATTGTGAAACCTTTGATTCTCATCGAAAGCTTTCCCACATTTACTGCAGAAAAGGTTCGGTGAACTGTAAATGTGGGCTCTATTGGGAACGAACTGCTCGAAGAACTCTGAGAACTCTTCGCTTTCGAACAACTTTTCAAATGCTTATCCAGTAATTCAAACGAAAGGACAGACTTTGGTCCCGGCAATTGATTACCAATTTTAAGTATTCCATTTCCTCCCTGTCCCTGAAGTAATAGGGCATCGATTATCGTTAGATTATTCCTTATCAACAAAATGGTGGACACGAGCGCTGAATCGTCTTTTGGAACAAAACTTATGGAAACCTTTTTTCTGGAACCGAATGGCATCAAAAATGTTAGAGAATTAGAGTCAGGGTTTACGCCAATCGATTCCTTAATCACTTTCCGATTATTAATCACTTCATCTGACGTTATATTCGTTAAGTGAAAGCTTTTGGGTTTAGTTTCGGCAGAATTTAATTCAATTTCTGTGAATTGCGTTCGAAATCCAGATTTTAATAATTGAATGATTGCTTCGGGATTCGGATAATCAGAGAGAAGGACGGCCTGAACTAAAAGCATTTGTGACGACGGGTTCTCTATTATTATTTCTTTGTTCTACAAATAAAAAATAAACTCAAAATTAATTCAATTAATTAGTTATTATAAAGACTTACAGTAATGTTCCCGACTCTGGTTATCGGAAATTTTAACAGCTTTTTATTGATAAGTCGGGGCCAATGCAACTGTGCCTGAGCACCTATTAATAGTGGACTGACCCCATCGATGGCCAATTGGAGGGTTATATTAATTGTTTTATCATTTTCTTGTAAATTAGTCCAACGACTGTACAATAGTTTATGTAATTCTTTGTCGATATAACCGGTGTCCGGATGCAGACCAATACCCAGAAGCCAGAGATGTCCCACTTCTTTGGATGTGTCCAGACCTGAGTAACACAATTTGGCGCAACTCTTGATTGGATCGAAGTATAGTTTTCCAATGGAATTGTGTCCATATCTAACCACTGTTTCATTGACTTGAAATGAGAAGCGTTCGTCTTCGGGTCTGATTAGTGCTGACTTGTATTTGAGGTCATGAGTGAAATAACTGGTAATTCGAACGGTTTGAGAACAGATACGGCCCGGAAAACAATTAGCAATCGATATCTTCTCTAAAACAAAACTTCCTTCGACTGCACGCAAAACAAATGGTATACTAAGTCTGTCGTAAGCCGTCTCTACAAATGTCTCTCCATAATAGACTCCCTCCTCATGAAAGCCCGTCAAATGGAGTTTAAAAATAGCGTAAAATTTAGGCTTTAAAATAGTTATCTGTTTTTTAGAGAGAGTCGAGAGATCCAACTTATGTGAGATGACAGTTGCGTTCCCCTCTGCGATACCCATGAGTTCGACATATGCTTTACTCATATTACAGCCCCAGTGCTTCAGTTTGACGACAACTGGATTATTGTTAATCACAGCAAAAGTCATGGATTTTTTCTCTCCCAAACCGATTGCATTAAAATCCAAAACCGTTTGGTTTAACGATTGAGGGATAAACTGAACGAATAATTAATTTATTAAAACAAAATAGAAGTCAAGACTATTGTCTTAAGACATACCAAATCTAATTTTCCACTATAGGCCTGAAGACTAATATCGAAATGACTTAAATTCGTATTCAAACGGAAAGTAGTCTCCATATGACTTAATTGTGAGGACGGCGTAAATGTTATCTTAAGCGCCGATTCTTTTGTATTGTATGGTATGGTCACAGTTTGAGAGACTAACACAACCTGTTTTTAATCATTATTTATAGTCAAACAATTGGGTTAACATTAAACCTAAAGACTACAGACCTTAAAATAAGGCTTCGCCTCATCGGGCAGTGAAACAGAATGTATGACAAGAGTTGTATTGAATTTATTGTGTAAAACAAGAGTTCTCTTCTCTTGCGGTGAATTCGATTGAATATAGAATTGGGTCTGACTTTCGTTATAACTTAAAAGTCTGTTAAACAAAGTTTTAAACAATTATAGAGAAAATGTAATAAACATATGATTAGAATAAGATATAAATGAATTAATGGATAGATAGGTAACTGACCCGTGTAACAGTTGAACGGTATAAGGTATGGCCAGTTTGTACTGATTGTTCTTTGATTTTATGACAATTTTTCCGTTGCATTGCTTCAGACATTGACTTATTTTGTTGGGCCAGAGGGTGACCCTCGCGATATCGATAGCATGAAATATATTGGGTGACACTTTGACGGGTGCACTGAAGTCAATGGTTAGCGCCTCATTCACAGGCGTTGCGATCACATTCTGAATCTGAATCTGTTTTGTTCCAGAATTTAATATCTGAATGGCTATACTCCGGGGCTCGTCCTGTGTTCTCATAACACCGAAGTCTAATAAATCTATTGGAGAATATATTCCGGGCGCTGACGACACTTCCACTTCGACCGGTAATATCACAAACTGGTCTTCACTACTATTAGTTTTAATCCTAATATATGAGGTGTGGTTTTTCTCACTTCGAGCCAAAAAGTTAGCTCTCATTATAATCTTTGTCTCGAAGGGCGGGATTTGCCACAAACTCTTTGGACCCTCCGGTTCACCGTTTGGCAGCTCTAAGTGGAGTCCGCCTCCAGTCGTATACATTTCGGTTAACTTAAGGTTACATTAAATTATATAATTATCTGTTCGTTGAATAGAGTGGACAGACCTGTAGTGTAGAGCTGTGAGGATTGTATATATGAATCAAAGGCGCGTACGAAGAATTAATCGGCACTTTTGCACCAATAAATGGTCGCAATCGGAATGGATTGGAGACACCGATAGCTGTGACCCGATATTTGAAAGAACCCAAAGACGTGTGAATATATAGTGTATTATTTACGGGCCCTTCAGTTCGGGCCAGAAATACCACTTCAAAACTGGTGTTTCCGCCCGAGTCTATCACCTATTGATTAAACAGTCATTAAATTAAGACAAACAACAATAAGAAGTCTTATCTGACTTTGTCTTCAAAGAAGGAACAGTGAAAATGAACGGTATTTCCCGAAATGGATAGCATTTGAATTGAATTATCGTTTTGTAAATTTTGGACTAAAACTCTCTCAATATATGGGATACCAATTGAACTGTAAATCAAAAAACAATTATTAGTTATATTTAAAGACAAACAAAGAGTTAATTAACTGTTTATTAAAATGAAGTGATTCGGGAGTGAATCGTATTATCTTTGAGAGGTCTGAAGCCATTGAGTCCATGGAGTCATCCCTCAAATAATTCATTTCATTGACTGTTAAACAAAATTATAAATTAATTGATTGATAAATCAATTGATCCAAAGAAGTGGAGACCTGTTTGCAAATGACCACAACATTTGTTAATTATTTTATTTAAGTCTAAAATTAGAATCAAAAATATTGATATAAATAAACGAAAAAACACTTTTGTTTCCATATTTTTCTCTTAAATTAAATTATTATTTTTGCAAAAAATTATTATTAAATTAAATTCAATTAATAGTTAAATAAATGTCTTAAATGTTGAGTAGAAGTGATGTCGTGTTGTCTTTAAAAGTCTTATTTGTTATTATTTTTGTGTTTATATTTGTTTTTCGATTTACTCTCAAATCAATTATTGCTCTCAAATATCGTTACCAAAACACACATTCAGTGAGTCATTCGTATCATACATAAAGTCAATGTATGTTTAGGTAAACCCCTTTTTTAACACATTTCTCAACACAAACATAATTCTAATGCAATGCTATCTCTCGTCAAATCCAATGGAATGTTAAACAATTAAAATTAAAATTAGCAAATTAGCATGCTTATTTAATTATATTCATTTATCGTTTAATTATTTATTTATTTTATTTACAAAATATTAAATTTTTAAAATTATTTTAAATATTGATTATTCGAACAAAAATGAGAAAGGTACTTTTATTACAGAATATTCTGATCCTAATCTAAAGAAATGGTGATAAAGTTGTCAATCAAACGATTAACTTATAGAACAAGTCTTTGAATCAGATTCAGAGCTCTTTTGTTGATTTTTGAGTGCAATTACCGCTAATTTTGCGGTCGTTTTCCATATTTTATGTGTTTTTAATTGAGAATCTGAGAGACGGTTCGGTAATTGATTTAAATGTTTGATCCAATCGTTTTTATTTGGATCTGCGATTAGAAGAATAGTAAGACTTCCGTCAACGCCTCCAATCAATAAATATTTAGAATCAGGACTGGATCTGATTGTCTTAGCGTCTGCGCCCACCCTATAGTTAGCCAACACTTTTGCATCTTCTAAACCAATTAATCTGTAATTTATTTAAATTAGATTTTAGTCTAATTTAAATAATTTTAGTCCAAATATAAACCTCAGAGTCTTTTTGATTGTATGGTAATAATAGACGTAAGTATCATCTGAAGTGAAACCAGTAATGAAAGTGACCACTCCTTCAGGTGTTTGCGGTAATAAGACTTTGATTGTATTTCCAAACTTAAGATCAATGAGTTCGAGCCCTCCTCTACTCGGGGCAAATAATCCAAAGTTTCCATCAGAGCTAACCTCTCCATTCCATCGCTTGATTTTATTCATAATTCTTTGAGTGTAAACATCAAAAATATACGACAAATCAGATCCGATGAGACCGACGACAGTGTCTTTTCCACGATATCTCAAACTAATTAATTGATTGAATTTGATTTTTTCAAGTTTTATATAATGAATGAGAACTCCATTTTCGAGTCTATATATTCCGAGCATTTCTTTGTTTGGACTCTCAAACATCGGAACCACAATATATTTATCATCTCTTGTGATGACAACCATTTTTTCAGATCTATTACTCAAATCAAATTTGACTTCAAATAATGTTTTTCCACTCGGAATAGCTCTTGTAGTTAATAGCATTTCTTTGTGGTCGCTCTCATCGATCAGTTGTTGAACAGTAATAGCCTTCGAGTGGTTATCACATAAAATCAAATGTTTGACATTATTTTCTGGTTCTTTGAATAAAATGTTTTGATTTTCAAAATCCCAAATAATTAAATGATTTGATTCTATGCTTATTATATATTTTGAGTCTTCAGTAATCATAGCCTGCGTTACAATCGCTCCGATCTGAGAGTCAGAGAAATTGGTTAACAGTTTTCCTGAATCTAAATTCCAGATTCCAATAGAGTTTCGGGAGAGCGTCAGCACTAAGTTTTGTGATTCACTAAAACTGATCCAATCTATGGATAACTCCATTCTGTCGATGGAATGAATTTTTTCGAAAACATTATTAATGTTCCAAACTTTGATTGTTTTATCAAAAGACGATGAGATAATTGCGTCCAAATCGTCGACAATCAATGATTTCATTTGAATTATTCGAGCGAAGTGTGCGTCTAATGACTTGAGTAGATCTGTGCTTCTCATCGACCAAATATAAAATGATTGTCTGACGCCAGCGATAGCGTAATGGTTTGACTTCGAAAACACTATAGGATTGGCACAAATCAACCCTTTTATTGAAATATTACAGCAATCGGTCGGAAGTTTTAAATAAATGTTTTGATCACTTAAAGGAAGTGAATCAATGGTCCAAATTCTAAATCCTCTCAAATGAAAAGCCACCAAAAACTTTGATTTACAAACTCTTAAAGAAAGCAATTGATCTCCACTTTCAGGTTCAGACAACGATAATAATTTGTGTGCCGACCATTTACTTCGTCTTCTTCTATGGTATAAAACTTGATTTTTGTCTCCACCGACGAAAACAATTGTCCGGCTGTTGTTCAATGCAAAGGCATACATGAATTGGATCGGTTGGAACTCCTTATTATTCAAAACTGTTTGAAATGAGAATTGATTTTCTTTTGTTTCATAAATCATATGTCGTTCCCTTTCATTCACGTATTCAATCATAACTAATGATATCTTTGTGTCCAATGAATTATCTGACTCTCTATGATCTGAATACTCAATGATATACTTTTCTGACATTTTATCGATTAGTTTAATGTTAAATACAATCCATTCATTAGAAGTCCACGCAATCAAATGCATGGCATCTGAAGCCAAACCCATTCCTATTATATTATTATCGAATTTGGTTTGTGTGGAACCGATTATATTGATTTCAGTCGACATTATATTTAATACAATAATTTCATTATAATTAGTATAACTGATCGCATATTTGTCATCAGTGGTCAGAATAACCGAAAACATTATTCCATTGATTGATGGGCCGACATCTAGTGATACCTCACCTGTGGTCAGGTCCCACATAATGAATCGGTTAGAGACAGATATAATGTAACGGTTGTCTGAAGTCAATGCAAAATCAAAAACAGCGAATCGATGTCCTTCTAATGAGTACATCAGTGGTCCGCCCGGTGTATGCAAACAGTGATTAACAGGTAATAGAGCGCAATGAGAGGCACCCTTTGAATCGCATTGCTTTAAGAGACTGCATATATTTGGACAAACATTTCTAAGTGGTAAAAGTCGGGCCAGAATTTGAGGGGCAAACATATGTGGATATTGTGTGATAACCGGTGCCGACAACTTTAGCGTATCGGCTAATAATGATATCTCTTTAACAATATTTGGATCGAATTGAGTCGACATATGATTAATACTGTCCTCGAAATCAAATAAAATTGTTTGTAACGCAAAAGAGGATAGTTTTGAGTGCAACCAATTGTAGTCAAATAAAACTTTTTTCAATAAATCATTGAAACGTTTGGATCTAATTAAGTGAAACGCAAGAACTGCCAGTTTTCTTAAATTATAACGAGTAAGTCTTTCCTCTCCAGTAAAGTACGCTAATGGTTGTGCCGGTACTTTGCGGTCAGCACTGCCCTCGTCTTCTTTCAAATTGAATCTTTCCTTTTGACTACTGGTATATTTAAACGGTTTGTGTTGACCCCCTCCCCAAACTCCCAAATAGTAATCGGCGATTAAAGAATGAAAATAAATATTATTGGATTCAGTGGTAAAATATCTTTGAATGGATGCTTCTCTGAACTGTTTGTGATACCAATTCATAGCATTCACTCCATTGGCGTCTCTTTCAGTCAAATAATTTGGTAAATCATTTCTAATACGAGTCCATAAAAGCGGAGGAATTCTTCTAACAGGAGGTAAATGATACTGAAAGACATCATCTAATACTATATCATCCAAAGATAACAAGTCTTCTAATTCGCTTTCACTCAAACCATTCTGTTTTTGAAAGAATATTTCAATGAAATGTGAAAAGTGTCTCAAAAATAAATGCAATAAATATATAGTAATATATTGAATGTCTATTCAAATCACAATTAAATTCAATTATTAATTTATATTTCTATTTATTGATCACTCATTGATCAATAAGTGTTGTTATTCTGACCCTCACTCATGGAAAATAATCTTTCACTAGCATTTGGTTAGGGGTGAAGGGTAAACTAATTGGCTCAAAAGCAGCTGAATTGTTACCCTTTCTCTTCTCTATGAATGAATTTAAGCCTTTTATGCCTTAGAGTTATATTCAAATTATATTAAAATTAATACTTTTGAAGCCGTGATATAAGAGAGTGCGTGAGAGACCAGAGTCTTTCCGTGTTGTACTTCGATTCTATCAAAAAGTCGGAAAATACTGTCCATCACTGTATTGGATAGTAGTGTCTGATTAGGTTTAGAATAGGATTTCCATCGAATTATTTCTGCGAAAACAAGTCTCGCAAATATTGGTAGAGAACAGTGTTCTATCACTTCTTGGACTGTTTGCCACTGTTTTAGTGTAATATCACGTTTTGCAAGTTTCAACCAACGTTTGATCACATTTATTGCGAGTTCAGATCCAAGTGCTTCCACTTCTATAAATTGATTTCTCTGATCAATCATTTTATTTAAAAATTCAAAATCTTTGGATCCATTGACAGAAGAACAAGAGATGACTACTTTTACATTTTTGGGGAAATTTTGTATCAAAAATGACAATTTCATACTCGACTCCATGTTTTCAGACAACTGATCGATAGAATCAATGAAAATAAAAACGGATTGTTCTTCAGTTTTAAGAAGGAGTTGCTTGAAGTAGAAGGTAAGGCCTATGATATCGTCGGGCAGTTCATCAAAAGGGAGCATAAAGTTATATGAGATTTGTTGGCAAATACTCGTTAAAAGGGGAATAACAGACGAACTGTCGGGTGTGGTTCCTATGAATCTGAGACATATAATAAATTTCGTTTCTTTCTCCATCCAATCTCCCAAAAGTGTGGCCGCTTTGCCTAATAAACAAGTTTTGCCGCATCCGTCGCTTCCGTGAATAACAAGGGGTATGTTTTTATCGCTTTTAATATATTTTTCAATTGTTTTCAACTGTTTATCCCTTCCCTCAAACACTTCAACATTAGAATTGCATGAATGCGAGTGATGTAGTATTTCAGTGATTAAACTTCCAAAAGGAGTGTTATCTTCTTTGCGGACAGCCTTTCGAACTAATTTTGTT
>JAQGBR010000578.1:0-12225 GCA_034698525.1 Achipteria nitens | reverse complement strand
AATATTATTATTAAGATAATATTATCTTTGGTTTTCAGACTAATTTACAGCTTTAGAGACAATATGTATGTAATTTATGCGGAAATTTAGTGATCACCAAATCATTTAATTTTCTATTAATTTCATACTTTTGTGAACATTCAATAGTCGTAACAGTAAAGCGTTTAAAGAAAGCTTTATTTTATAGACCAAAAATAGTAATCATTTGTAAATTATTTGAATATTATTAGAAAAAAGAATAATATTATTATAATTGAGTTTTAGAAAGTTTTTTGAGTTAAATAAAAAAAATAAAAGTATAGCGAAAGTTTTGTTTCGTGAGATATTGCCTTAAACTAAATATTTATACTATTTTTTATTAAAAAATAATAAAATATTTCTCTCTCTCTCTCTTAATGACTATTAGTAGTAATGAATGTAAAGATATGTTTTTTGATACTCAGACATATATGTCTTCGAATAAACGTTTTTTAGTGATATACAAGAAAAGCAAAATACTGTCTTTAGTTGTGTGTGAATATAAATAATCTGAGGCTATAGTCATATATTACTGGATAATCAGAAAAAAATGTTTTGTCTTTTTTAAAGATTCATATTTCAGTCTTATGTCACAAAAATATCTTTTAGTAATATTAATGTGAAATATGTGTTCGATCTTATACTGTGTTCTCTACTATTTGTTAATCGCTTTTTCATCTATCATCCCATTAATCATTGGCTCAGGTATTACATCAGTAATGTTTTGTTAGGGAAATAAAATTTTTATGTAAATTTATTTGTGGATTTAGGAAATGGATATCAAGGAAATAGATATCATCAGCATACTTATAATATTCGTCAACAAGATCACCATATTGGTATGCCATTTGTACCAAATGTTAATCATCAAGCACCTCCGCAGTTATCGTCACCACCATCTTCTCAATATACTAGTTACAATCCTGCACATGATGTTAAATAGTAAGCTTAATCAATTAAAATTAATTTATTAATGAATCATTAATTGAAGTGAACAAGATAATAATCAAAATGATGATAAAGGGCCTGTCATTTATAACGATAACAATCAACATAAGGGCTCAATGTAAGCTAGCTCAGTCTTAACATTTTTAAAAAAGATGATCTTGATTAATTAATAAATTAATTTATAAAATTCTTCAATTGTATTGATAGTGTAATAAATGCTGATAAACAAAATACGCCAACACTTCCCATAATAATAAATCATGGCCATGGTCATCTAAAACATCTCAGCGATATGTGAGCTATTTTTCCTTACTCTGAATTTGTTTTTATGTTTACTTTTACTATTTAATGATTATTTCAAATTCTTAATCAGCATAATTCATGACCAAAAGTGTGGTTCCCCTACAAGAATAAAAGAGACAAAACATGGTTTGCTTGGTCTGTTCCATAAGAGTCATATGTAAGGTCTTTTTAAAAACTGTAATTTTGAGATTTTATAGAAATTTTCAAAACAATATTCTTAATAATAATGGAGTTATTAATAATTAGAAAATGATTTTTGCACAGAATTATAATTGGAAAGGACTGTAAAGATGATCCAAAAATGATACCAATTTATGCACCAAAAGTGTCGACACCAATTCACTTACATCAACAGCACAGCACTCACTCATATAAACATTATAACAATGATGACGATTGGGTGAACGAATCGGAATTAGGTCATTGGCCACAAGTTGATCACCAGTCGTTCAAAGCACCGGCAGCTAAACTTTCAGCAGAGACACTGACAGACAGTCATTCGTCTGAACCGTATTCAGACATTTCACACGATTTTGGATCAGAAAACCTTCTCTCTAAGAGCAAGGCCTCAATTAGAAGTATATGGCACTAGTTTTTGCCTATTTTTAGTGATTTGCAATTTATTGCATGCTCACAAACTACCCTATTCTATTTCAAAGACTTCCTATGTAAATATTTCTTAAATTAAATATTAAAAGACACTAGCCATGTTTCCACCAGTACTTACTTAAACAGGCTTTCCACTTTAAATAAAGTGAGAGAAATTTAAAGTGTGTTCCACACATAAACATATCTCTTAATACTTATTGTCCGAAATCGAGGATTTTTATAATCCTTTTGATATTAAAACTTAGTATTAAGTGTTCCCTTAACAGGTTGAGTGTCACTTTATTTAAAGTGAGACTAAGTGAACACTCAGGTGTTTCACTATTCACTTAAAATAAAGTGTAAAACCGGTTAAAGTACTGGTGGGAACATGGCTTTAAATTAAATACCATTTTCTGGGATAAAGAGTTGAATAGTCGAGGGATTAAAGTGAATGTCTATCAAATAAAATGATTTTAATTATTGAAAATTAATTTTTATTCATTTAAAACACTATTAATTGTTTGGTTAACTCCAAAACAAAACGAATTATTAATCGATAAATAAGTTATTATTTTAAATAATTATCGAAAATGAAAAACATTTAAATGTATTTTTATTCCTCATATCTGTATAATCGGCTAAAAGAGCAGAAAATTTTAAATACAAATCTTTAAAAGTTTGAGCACTACTTTTAGACAAATGCTTTGCAATTATTCCGCATTCCTTCCGATTTTAATCATAATTTTATCGAAAATATTTTGTTTTTCACTCAATTGTCAACTAATAAAATGTTAATTAATTTGATTATTGTTTTAATTCACACTTTTATACATTAAGTGACAAATTATTAGTTAAATGATTACCGGTTTATGAAAGAAACAAATTATTGAAGAGTTTGATTGAAAACAATAAACATTTAGAACAGGAATTAAGTAAAAGAGTAGTCAATCAGTGGAGAAGTTTTGTTAGTTTACTGATTGACATCACTTTTTTGTGTTTTCGAGAGTTTTGGCTTTTGGCCAAACAATTGCTCGAAGACTCCATTTTGGTCTTCGAAGTGTCAAATATAGTGTCGATATCTCCTATGGCTGCCGTCTCAGCAGT
The DNA here is from genome assembly GCA_034698525.1 of Achipteria nitens. Lineage (NCBI taxonomy): Eukaryota > Metazoa > Arthropoda > Arachnida > Sarcoptiformes > Achipteriidae > Achipteria > Achipteria nitens. Next base: position 9,264 of record JAQGBR010000578.1, on the reverse strand, counting down.
TGAGGCATGACTTGAGAGTGTCGGACATCGATCGCCAGCGTTAAGGATTCGGGACTCTAAAAGAATAACAATATCCCGATTCCCACAATTGTTGGCAACTTCTTTAGCATTACGTCCATAGAAATCAATGTGAGAGGGATCTGATCCGGCATTCAATAGCAAAGAGCAGACATCAATGTGTCCCTGTTGGGCAGCTATCAATAATGGAGTGGCGCCCTGAGTGCTCGACACGTGATTTACATTAGCGCCTAATTCTATTAAAAGAGATACAATTTCTGTGTGTCCATTCCAGGCACACATATGAAGAGCTGTCCGGCCCTCACCATCAATAGCATCGATGTCAGCGCCTAATTCTATGAGAGTTTCGACGACACATGACATCCCCTGCCAGGCAGACACATGCAAAGGGGTTCGGCCTTCGAGGTCTTTAACTTCGAGATCCGCTCCCATTTTGACCAAATGTTGTAAAGTATTAACAACTATGAGATCATTTGTAGCACTGCTCGCAACACAATATACAGTAGTCCTCCCGTCGGCGTCAATATAGTTGACTTCAGATCCTTTTTCAAACAAAAGAGTCATCAAATCTAAGTGATAGTTAAGTGCAGCCAATCTGAGCGCCGACTTTCCGTCGTGTGATAACACTTTTATTGATTCGTCAGATATTAGATGTTTGGCCGCTTCGATATAACCTCCGATCGCACAGTCATGTAATGCAAGCTTTCCGTCATTATCTCTGGCCATCAATAAAATGTCGCCTCCGATGTCAAGAAGCGATTCAATAACGTCTGCATTACCGACAGAGGCGGCCATATGTAGAGGTGTTCTTCCGTTATTGTCTTTATGGAGTTCATCGCAACCCACGGCTAACAGCAGTCGAACGCTTTCAACACAACATTCGGTTTCTTTGGCCGCCAGACATAACAATGAGGATCCATTGGAATCGATATAATCTGTGTGCGCCCCCCAAAACAACAACAACTCTATTACTTTTGGCGAACTGTGCTCTAAAATTGCGTGAACTAAAGGAGTTCTGGACAGGGAATCACAGGCATCGACGTCCGCGTCATTGTCTAATAAAAGTTCACAAATTTCAAGAGAATTCTGACAAACAGCGACCATAAGAGGGGTTAAACCACTTTCTGAATCACAAACGAGATTAACGTCTGTATCGAATTCCATCAAAACTTCGACACAAGAAGTGTCTCCACTTTTGATGGCCCAAAACAATGGAGTTTTTTGTTTAATAATGTATTGGTTTAACATATCTGTTGAGTCATTGGTTAGAATGTCTCTAACGGTTGGAATATCACAATTGAGAAGAGCTCTCTTGAATTGGCTTAAAATTTCTTCGTATTCACAAATATCTTCTTTTTGAGGCATTTCATACATAAGATTGTATTCAATAGAGTTTTGTTTGACTTTTTTCTCACCAAAGCTTTCATTTGTTGTGAATTTCACAGAATTTGTATCTTTGTTTGAAAACGTTTGGGACAGACATTGGTTTTGTGGAACCGAATTCTTACACTTTTCAATAAAGGAAAGGATTGGAGAGTCTTCTATAAGCTCTGATAGCATATCAACACTGACTGATGAGTCGATTGCCAGCAAAAGCCAGAGGGCGTAGTGATGGATAGAGAAGTCGGGTATACAAGAGTTTAATAGATGGAAATGGTATTCATTAAGAGAGTCAACACTATTACATAACACATATATTATATGACCCAATGATTCATCGCAAAGGAACCGATTAGTGCAGTGCTTCACATCAGTTATCCACTCTATAAGACTGGTGTGCGTTAACTCTAATAAGTCGTCACTCTTTAACTCTAATATTGAGTGCAAACATAACTCTTCTATTTTGGAGTCAAAGAATTCATTGTCCCAATTAAGACAATTCTGTATCATATCTTTAGTTATATTATAACCATTTGATGCGATAATTAAAGAAATGATTGCTTTATAGTGTAGTTCTGAGTCAGTATTGGAGTCAAATAGTTTTGTACAGAGAGCTAAATACAGGCCATTAAGTGTGGCTCCAATTGAGTCGACTTCACTCGTTTTCATTACTCCTCTTTCAAAACAGTCTAAAATTAATTTAACGTAAAGAAAACAACCGTTGCTTTTGATCCCAATTTGGTTGAGTGCTTTCCTACCGGTTGTTCCTAAAGGGCGACAATTTATACGTTTGATTCGATGCATAATAAATGTCTTCATATCATTGATGACATTGAGTTTTCTCATGTCGTCGATAACTATCTTTCGGGAACCGCTAAACATTTTGGTGAAACCCTTCCTACGTTTGGGTCGGGCGCTGACTATCAAATGGAGCCATTTTGGGAGTAAATGCATGTGATTTGCAATCAATTGACAAATTTCTCCATTCGTGTCAATCGAATCGATTACTATTATATATCTCTGAACTTCTTTTTCAACGTTTTTTGCTTCCAATAGTGGAAACAGAACTGATTTACGGAACAAGTCATCGGTGGTAAGCACTTCATTGTCGTCACTGTTATTATTTAAATTATTTTCAATTTGAAGTTTGTTTTTAATTTGCGTCTCAATTGAGTCAATAAAATAGTTTATATCAATGTTTTCATTGCATTCAATGAATGCCAACAAAAAGTCTTTAAATTTTTTAGTTTCACTCAATTTTCTTAAGAGAACTGTTTTGCCACTTCCGGCGCAACCGAATATTGCGGTAACACTTGTATTGGCACTGATTTGGGTCCTCACGTCAACTGTTTTTTCAATTTTAGCGAAAACCCATTCCCGACCGATGAATGTTTGGTCACAACAATCAATGGATAAGTTTTCAGACATTTTTCACACAATTTATAGTTATTTCCAAAAAATAATTCAAAAACTTAGAGATTATTCAAAAAATAGTCAAAAGTTATAAAAAGTCACAAAATTTAGCGCAATATTGAGAAACAAATCAATGGTTTTCAGTACTCGTCCTCTTCGTTGGCAGAGCTGTTGTTGAAGTGTTTTTGCTGAGCGATGGCTGCGTTTTGCATTTGAATCCATTCCTGTTGTTCAATGATTGCCTGTTCTTCACGTGCTTTTGCGAACAATGCCTGCTGTTGTTTAAGTAGTTCTTCTTCGGGAATACCCAAGTGTTCCAATCGAGTGCTCTGACGTCTTCTCTTGCGTTTACAATCGTTTACTACAGACTCGGCCTCTGATTTATATGTGGAAAATCCCAAATTGTCTAAAGCGGTCAATACATGTTCGGCAGACATTGTCTTCTTCTGTTGAGACTCACAAATAGTATTGGCTTCGGATGTAATGCAATGAATAAACTCTGAACAGCACTGAAGAATCAATTCTCGGGAATCATTGGCCACTCGGATATCAGGTAATAACTCTTTAATCAATTTATTCATAGCCGCCCGAGGAATGGTTAACTCTTCATCTTCTTTCTCATTGGACGCCATTATTATTATTATTATTATTATTATTATTATTATTAATATTAAACACAAATTATTGTTATTTTAATTAAATTTAAAATTTATTCAAAAATCGATTCATTTTGAAAAATGGGTCAAAACTCCCAAAAAGTGAGTAATAAATGAAACCATAAAAGAGTTAAATTAAGACAAAATCAAACATTTGTTTACATTTTAATTCTTTTGTAATAAATTAATGATTAAATCAGTGATTAATTTAAACAAACGAATCAAACATTAGTTTTAGATTACATTTTGATTGCATTAATACTCAAAATGAAAACAAAAGTCTAAAACAAATCCTTAAAAAGCAATGAAAATACACTGAAAATGGTTACCATTTGTCACAACGTTTTGAATGAGAAAAAGAGCGCTTAAATTGAATTAAATTTTTATTTACATAAAATTTTAGTCATATTTTAGTCAAATATTTTGAAGAAATATTTTGATAATATTATTGTTAAAAATGGATAATTGAGAGAAAATTTTCAATTTTAATGTATTAATCTTTTTCTTATCGATTGGTTTTTGTTTAAATTAATTTCAGAAATTGAGGACAAAATAAAGTTTTTAAACGAGTTTTTTATCCCAAATAAGGAGCAAATGTTTCGTCGATTTCATAGGAAAATGTTGTGTGAAGTGAATTGTCGTCGAAAATCAATTTTCTTTGAGACAAATCATTGATATTTTCATTTGATTTTTGTAGTAAATCAAAGAAACCGGTGCCCAAACGCATAGGCATTCCCGATATTATTGATTCTGAAACACCCAATATATGGTCGACCTGTCCATAATAGGCAGCATCAAAGAGATGGTCGGCTGTCCTTTCAAACTGTTAAACAAATTGTTGTTAAAAAGTGAATTACATTACAATCAAATCCAGTCATCGAATTAGAAATCCTATTCAAAATTCAATTAATTTAAAGAAATCCACTCTTTAGATAATTTTCGGAGGGGGAGAGGAGGGAAAGTGTCCACAAAATGGCAAATCTATAAAAGCCTATATTTCTAGTTATGAATGACTGGAATTAATAAATAAAAATTTGAAAAAATCTTTAAAAGTAATAAAAGAGTTCGAACCGAAGCCAACATAAGAGAAGACTCCTTCATCTTTGCTAAACCGAATCGAGTGATACCCAATACCTCTCCCTTATAAGTCATGGTATCGGCTAATAGTTTGAGATGTCTTTCATCAATACTAATGCCGTGGTTTTCCATCGTTGACTTAATTTCTTTGATAATCATAGTTCGCGCGGCTTCTATGCCTAAAGTGTTGGCCACTTCTAGAATATTATTTGAATAGCTATGTCTGGGGTCCACACCATATGTTGCCATCACATCTCGTAGACCCTCGCCTTCAATCATTAGATAATAGTCACCGGAATTGTCTCTAATGGCCGCTCGTCTCACTTTATCGATACCTTTGATCACTACTTTAGATAACGATTCTCTCAAAGTCCAGGTATCGATATTATTAGCCCTGACTGTAATCATAGTGTCCTCGTCGTCCACTACTGATATTCTACTCATTGCTATTCTGAGTTGTTTTGAAATGGATTCCTGAATGGTATAGGCGTCGACTTCTAACTATATTTTAGAGATAAATATCAGTTATTTTATATTTTATTAAATTATTAATACTTTTAATAATTTGATTCTTTCCATAAAGAGTTTGATGAGAACAAAGCAGTCATCTCTTGTGACCACTTCTTCCAGATATTGACAAACTTCACCCAAAGTTGTCTTTTCGATTCTCATTTTGACGGCTCTGGCATTTTCTGGGTCTTTATTGTTTTGAAGAACAGCACAAATAACTGGCGTCGAAATAGTTTTATTTGCATTAATTAATTCTTTAATTCGAGGAACTCCTTGAGTGATGTTCATTGAGGCGACTCCAGCAAAATGGAAAGTCTTTAAAGTCATTTGAGTGGCCGGTTCGCCAATACTCTGGGCACAAATGGCCCCGACAGCAGTTCCCGGTTCTATTTTAGCCCTTAAATATTTGTCAGCCAAAGCCGACAAAAACTTTTTGAGTTGAGTTTCAGTCATTCGAAAGACTTCTTTAATCGTTTTATTATTCGAATAATTTTCGTAACGATTCAGAAAAGTTTGAAGTCTTAAACAAAAATTGTCTAAAAATTTGTTTAATTCAGTTTTGAAATTATCCGAAACATTTAAATTCATTTCATTAATTTGCTTTTCAGACAACTCTTTGATTTGATCACAAGTCAGAGGCATTTCATCTTTTGATGGATAAATAGCAGAGATGTGTTGCAAAAGACGGTCCAAATTAATGAGTTTAGACCCGTCCTCCATATTGGAGGGATCGAGACAGTCGTCGCCATAAATAAATTGAATGACATCTCCACAAGAGTTTCGCACTGAGCCGTCGTAATGAGAGACGAGATCTTCGAGAGCCTTAACTAATCTTCTCTGCATATAACCCGTTTCTGCAGTCTTGACCGCTGTGTCCAACAATCCTTCCCTTCCGGCCATTGTATGAAAGAAGAACTCAGTTATGGTTAAACCCGAATAAAAACTATTTTCGACGAAACCCTTTGCGAGGGGAGACTTTTCCTTGTGATCAAAATGTGGTAGAGTTCTATCACCGAAGCCGTTGGGAACGCGCTCTCCTCTAATGGCTTGTTGTCCAACACAGGCAACCATTTGTGAGACATTAATGAGTGATCCTTTAGAGCCACACATAGCCATTAAAAGTGGAGAGTTTTTATTTCCGAGTTCTTTAACACAAGCCTTTCCCGCGTGATCTCGAATTTCGGACAATTCTTTTAAAATCATTGATTCAAGAGTTTCCTCAGCCGAACGGCCGGCCATTGCTTCGAGTTTTCCTTCACGTAATCTCGCGATATATTCGTTGACCTTTTGATAACCCTTTTCGAGCAGTGATTTCTTAGCGCACAATAAGCCAGGGGTTGGGGTCACGTCATCGATACCCAAAGAAAAGCCTCTCTGAGCTAAAGATAAGTAAAATTACTGAAAAAATATTCTACACTTTATTTTAAATATAAGTATCGCTTAATTAGCGAATAAGTGAAGAGTATTGCAATATTGGTGTCACACAATTGAAAGTATGGTCTCATATGACAGCAATCAAAAACATTTGCACTACTCTTCAATCCATACTTTCATTTCAATAATACAAAAATTGGTATATTTTCGACACTTTCATCATATTTACTATAATTAATATTTAATAATAATAATAATAATAAACTAACCCATGAAATAACTGGCCACACGCGCCAATCGCCACATCACAAGTCCTGAATAGTGACCGTTATATTCGCGTAGAATTGAGTAAAAAATGTTGTTTTTAGAGCCCGAACCTAATGTAGTCTTTTCAAGACATCCACACAGGAGTTGACTGTTTCGGATCACAACAACTATTTTTTAAAATCAAATTTATATAAATTTATAAAATTAAGACAATTTTGATGACATACACGAGTCGTTTACACACAAGTCTTCATCTTTTCCGCTGTAATTCTTTCCTTTTGTCTTAAGATTTATATTGATTTCACTTTTTTTATTCGGTTTCATAATTAAACTAAATATTTGTTTTCCGCTCCAAAGAGCACAGGGTATCAAAATACAGGGTTTGGGTAATTCAATGACAGTCTTAGAATCAGATCCGGCCATAATTGACGAAATAATTTGAAAACTTTTTGAGCGGTCAAAGAAGACATCCTTTTGAGTCAATAAATAAGCGCCGGTAATAAAGTCTTGAATGGCAGCGATTAGTGGCTCTCCATTTCTTGGGGTTACGATATTGTTTTTAGTGCCCATTAGAACGGCTGCCTCAGCCTTTGCCTCTTCTGTTTGTAACAAATGAAGATTCATTTCGTCGCCGTCAAAGTCAGCGTTATATGGGGTGCAAACACACTCATTGAACTTAAGGGTCCGGTTATTGTGAACTTTGGCCTTAAATTTAAACAAAATTATTCGCTAATAAAGTTATTTAATGAAAAGAAGACTCACTTTATGGCACATAATACTCAGTTTATGCAAAGAGGGCTGTCTATTGAACAGAACAATATCTCCGTCATACAAATGGCGTTCCACTACATCTCCATTCTTGAGTTTAGCCGCCACTGCCTTTCGATTGCCATACTTTAAGAAACTTCTCATTGAAAAGATATTCAGTAAAGAAAAAAAAATTGTGACTAAATCTTACGTTTTAAGACCAGAGGACTTGTCTTCTACAAAGTTAGCGCCCGGATGTATGTCAGTCCCATTAAGAACTAATTGTCTCATAAGTTCAATGTTCGCTGGAGTGACCCGTTCTGGATATGTGAGGATTTTAGCGATATGTTCGGGGACTCCCACCTCATCGATTTGAAGATTAGGGTCAGGACTTATGACACTTCTTGAAGAGAAGTCGACTCTTTTGCCGCTGAGATTACCTCTAAACCTACCATGCTTGCCTTTTAACCTCTGGACTAACCCACGGCTCGGCTTTTTTGGTCTCATATTGAAAGGTATTCCAGAGATTTCACTATTGATATAAAGAGCTAGTTGCAATTGCAAGAAATCCCAGTCTTCTGCAATCATTCCCATGTGTGCCCCCGAAGACTGCCTTTTGTTAATTATGTCGTTTACAAATATAACTTCACTTAATTTAATAGTGAGGTCGTCCTCATTAGTGCCGGTCTCCAAATCACTGATAACCGACGGTCTGATACAAGAGGGAGGGACTGGAATTCGGGTTAAAATTAAATCTTCGGGTCTATGACTACGAATGACAAGAAATGGTAAATCTTTTCGAGGAATTTGTTTAAATAATTCCAAAACACGGATCGGATCCAAAAGTTCTGATTTTGTTTTCTTGAGATATTCGAGAATCTCTTCGTTATTGACTGCAATGTCTGTGAAATCTTCTAATAATATATCTTCGGATGACTTGGATTTAGATGTTGTGGTCGGAGTGCAGACATGTATTATCTTATAGAGAGATATCTTCTTAACTCCTCCATTGAAAGCACCACAAAAGGGACAGTACTTTACTTTTTTGCATTTTATCACAATTTCTTTATGAATGGCTTTCTTTTCGAGAAAAGTCAGATCCGGTTTTCGGAATTTCCAGACATATTTGTTTCGTAAGTCAATGGGCACTAAAACTCGGGAACACTTCTTACAAATGGTCTGCAAAATCATAACAATGAATCTGAAGTACCCGACGTGAAAGACAGGCACTGCTAAGTCTATGTAACCGAAATGTCCGACACATTCGGCCAATCCGTTACCACATGTCTCACATTTGAGGTCCTTCTGAGACGTCCCTAAACACAATCAAAGCATTCAATTATTGCAAAATAAGTCAAACATTTAATGAATACCAAGTCTAGTGTCGAGTACCCCAAACGGCGCCGGTTTTCGTGTTTTACCCGCATTTGATTCGTAAAGCATTTTATTTATGCATTGAATATGACTTTGTTTTCGGACATCCAATGCATTGGGAATACCGAAAGACAACTCACATAACTTCATACCGACATTACAGCTCCGGTACTGTTCTTTCTCCATGTCTTCACTGTTTTTGGCGTCAATTAAATATTAAATCAATAAATAAATCTAAACACAGGTTAACGACAACAGAGTTTTAGTCAAAACCAAACAAAACGTAATGTTTTTGAAACCCAAACCCTAACCCCTGTCTGACGTTAATTATTATTATAAATAATACTTTTCTTTTGGGTTTAAATTTTAATTTTGAATTTTATTTAATTAAAATCGATAGTTATTATAAGAGAATCTGAGCAAATGAACATGTACATTTCCAAATATA